>JAZGTJ010000712.1:11072-84422 GCA_036877575.1 Botia almorhae | reverse complement strand
AGTGGTTAGAGCATGGCGTTAACAACGCCAAGGTCATGGGTTCAATCCCAGGGATTGCACATACTCAATGTATAGTGATCAATGTGTAGTATAATGCAATGTAAGTCGCTTTGGATAAAAGCGTCTGCCAAATGCCTAAATGTAAATATATATGTATACTGTATTTAAATTATTAAATTATGGTAACTGTTTTCATTATTGTTATGTCATCGAGCTGGTCTACGGCTGTATGTTTTGAATTATTATGGTTTGGGTTCATGTAAGATGATCGTTCACAAAACCAGATGTGGGCAAATAAAACACAAGCACATCCATTTCAGTATTTTGATTTATTTTTTCTTCATTTTTTATATGCTTTTTTTGTTTTAAGAAACAAATGCTTGCAGATGTCAAATGAATTAACACTCACATCCAGACCTTTAGAGCGTGACTGACGCAACAAACCCAAAAAGAGGCGGGCCCTCAGCTAGCCAATCATAACTCCAGATTCTCAAACCGACGCCCACTTCCTGTTCTCGAACGTCTCTATAAGTGCATACATCAATTAAAAACGGTTTCCTTTTTGGACGAAAGTGTAGAGATGGAGCGATACTTCCGTAAACAGATTCCTGTATCTTTCATTTTGCAGGTTGTCGTGGCATTGGAATGAGAAACTGGAAGAGACGCTAGAGGTGAGGATGCGGGAATTCGTTTCGAATCATTCACACGTTTGTAAACAGCTTATCCATTTTTCGTTTCTCATAACCTACATCGACAGGTTTAACAAGGCCTTTTGTCGTACTGCCCGGTCAGTCGCGTAAGACAAAAAGGTTAATCGATAACATGGTTCAAAATAAAGTTTAGTGATTGTGCTTTTAAAACCAAAGTCAAACATAGAACAACAAACATTAACGATGACAAAAAAAATAACAGTGCATTACAAAAAACAAAAACAAACGAACAATATCTCTCAAAATGTGGCACTTCCTGGGGCAGTTTAAACACTATGACAATTTACAACCAGGATGGAGGCTATAAAACAAATTATATTAATTGGCGTAATAGAAATTTAAAATTATTCAAATAAGCCAAGGAAGACAAATTTAATGTACCACGATGGATTATAAAAGACAGTTAGATATGTATACACGTGTATGTACATGTCAGTCCGTCCCTTTGTGCTGAAGTTTCATTACAGTATCTAAAGACTGACAACCTTCTTTCAAGTTGAACAAAGTCGTAAATCAGTTTCCGAAGCTAACAGACACATTATCATATTGCATTGGAATCAAAACAACCAATCAGCTTTAGCCCCCTCAGCGTACCCTTATTTTTTCATCTGTGTCTTTTTTCTTCTTTAAATGCACATTGAAATTAAGGTAAAGAAATTAATTAATGGTCGGTCAGTTTTCGAACGTGACGTAGCTCGAGGTCGGCGGTTTTCAGTGAGAGATACCGCCGAGATGGTCGTACTGCGCTGACGATGGTAGCTGAAGAAGTTCGGATGACGGTATTTTTATCTTCAGCTCTCCACCATCTGCAAAGAGAGATTGTAGCATTATAGTCAAGATCATAAACACACTTAAGATATAACAACACACTTCTGATAACTACACACATTAAAAGAGGTCATTACATATTCGTTATTGAAACATAGATCGGGTGATATGAATTTTGCAATTATAACTGGCTGACATTATCTTGCTTATTAACTGACTACTTTTTAAATAAATAATACATACAAAATATTTGTGTAAGTTCATCACGAGTAAACGAGAGGACAGAGTGATGTGAGAGACTTTAAATTAGCAAAGCTATGAAGAAAGTCATTTGCCCGGACACCAGTCAACGATACACACAAACGTGTATTCCAGAGAGCACACTTGCTGCTCATGAGATGAACTGAGGGAGGATTTTGAGGGTTTGAGGACATACCTCAAACTCCTCCCCTCCTGTTTGGAAGGCTCCTGTGGTGTTCAGGCCAACATCTGCAGGGTTTCTGCGGGCCCCCGGAGTCCCCTCCCCTCTCCGCCGCCCGCCAGACCCCCGAGAGGACAGTGAACTGGAGGAGCTGGGATCCCTGTCCCCACGAGGGCTGTGGACGGCTGGGAACGATGGACGGCTGTAAGGCAGAATGTCCTCTGAGCCTGAGAGACAAATATTACGTTTAGAAAATTATTTTATTTTAAATTGTATTTGGGGACCGATGAATCATTCACAATATTCACAGGATATAGACTATTGTGCAGTACCTGGGTGCTGGCGGCCCTTGGGGGCCCCACCGGTCTCTTGTTTACTGCTCTTTCCTGTTCTCTGACCCCTCTGTACATCCTGGGCCTCACGTCGTTCTGAAGAGCTGGTCCGGGTGTCCGAACCGTCCCTGGGTCTGGGTCCACCCGACCCTGTCCGCCTCTCCTTGCCATCGGCAGAACTAGATCTGGGAGATATGGCCCCTCGAGGGCCCTCTGGGATAGTTTTGGCCAGGTGTGTTGGAGACTTCAGCATGGCCGGAGGAGGAATCGGAGGAGGTGGAAGATCTATGAAGATATGAAAGCATAAAAACTATTTTTCTGTGGATGTAAATACAGTAGTCTGATGATATCTGACGTCACTCCTGCATTTGAGATTTAAGGTGACGTTAGCTAGCATTAGCTTAACATAAGCTAGCACACAACATCCACTGTTTACACAGGCTCGTGTCCTTCACAACCAGACATTTTCCTAATTGATACCAGACCTCATTTGGCTGGCACCCGGAAGGTGCCACAGAAACACAGCTGTGCAGCAGCGATGCAGCTCTCCAAACAGCTGCGTGCTGAAACTCTTTCCCAGTGAGACACTGCGAGCAGGTCGCGAAACTGCGAATGACGGTTCATCACCGTCACTCCACATCTCCACACCTCTCATGCCAGTTAATCAAGGTTGTTTACAATTGGCTCGTGAAACAGCACGTCCTCAGAAGTTCAAACCCCCACTGCTGTATGTGTTAGATACCCAACTAACAGGAAACATTCAAAGAACCTTGGCTAATGTTCTCTAAACATTCAACGTTCTCAAAAACACTCGAAATGGACCCAACGCATTAACTAGCGGTAAAAACTAATCAACTAGCTGGTGCAATCCAAAACATGTTTAAAATCACATCTTTACTGGATGCTACAGACACAAATTTCACTGCTACACTTAAACATGTAAACATTGTCATCAATGCGGTCAGGCAGACTCAAAGCACTAGCATGCTAAAACTTAAAAAACATGCTAAAATGACCAGTGGTGCTGCATCAACATTTTAACACGTTCAAGGTCAGATCACGCCTGACATTCTCACCGAGCGTGTGCCTGATTTTGTCGGGGAGAGATTAGCGCGCTTTCATCGCTGCTCTGACACTCAGCAAAATACGAGAAGGGTCAGTCGATCGTGGACGCGGGCGGTTTTTATAACCCTGGATGTCTTGCTGTATTCAGGCGGGCGATCGATGGCGAGGTGAGAGAGATAGGGTGCGTTTCACAGGAGGAGAGAAAAGCGTTCAGATTTACGAGGGAGGCGGACACTAGACGCCAGAGGTATCGTTCTTTATTGGTGCGAGTACCTTCCTGTGTAACTGTGGAATCGCTGGTAAACACCAACCATAACCTGCTCTGTTCATAACACACTCTTGTGATGAAAGATCTCCAGCGTCCTTCAGCATCCTGAAGCATCTCTCATAAACGCCATAAACCGTGTCGTTTTAAAGAAGCATGTTAAAGGAGGGAAGAAAGGGATGGTGGAGGGGAAAAAATGTTTTTTCAACATTTCCATTGGTAACAAAACGTTAAAAATGCCATATTGAATGTTCTTGGAATGTTCAGAACAGCCGGTTTTAGTGTTATTGCTTGGCTATAAGAACGTTATTCAAACGTCTTTAATTCGGTAACTTTTTAAAACGTTCCACGAACAACTTGAGTAACATTTTTGATCATGTTAAAAATAACGTTCTGCTAAACGTTACGGCAAGAATAGTTTTGATACGAGAACGTTAGCCGACGTTCTGAGAGCGTTCCCTGTTAGCAGGGTTAGAGGCTGGCGCATTTCTCCTCAGACAGAAGAGGAAGCAGATGAAAGGTTCACAGGGCCTTCTGGAGAGAAGCTGGAGGAGGATGAGATAATAATCCTGGTGTCACCCAAAGCACTGAGCAAACAAGAGTGAAATGAACAGAGGCGGAGGAGGTGTGTGTGTTTGATGTGTGCTATTTGGGGGCTGGTAGGCAATCTGTGTTGTAGATCATTTAGATTCGAGTGTTCTTGTGTGAGACGCATTCAAAACAACAACCTCTCTCTTTGTCTCAGCGTGATGCGTTGTATTTAACCCTCTTGCACAACGTTAGATAAACCTATCACATAACAAGGTCTATAGAAACACAAGCCCCTGGGAACGTCCTCAGAACGTTGGCTAACATTCTCTCAAAGTTATCAAAAACATTCTTGCAGTAACATTAGCAGAATGCTTTTTTTAACGGTATATATCGGTACCTCAAAAACGTTATGCTTAAGACGTTAGTGGAAGGATTTAAAACAAAGAATTGTTTACAAATTTTAAGTGTGAAGAACGGTCATATAACCAAGCAATAACGTTAACACAACGTCTAAAAATCTGGACTTTTGATATTTTTAACGTTTTTGTCACCTAATGGAAACGTTAGGAAAACGATCATGCAACCGAAAATGGTTAGCTGGGTTGACACTGACGGAACATTCCGGCTCTATTCAGCAGCTGACGGTGAACACAGACGAGTACAGAGAGATTAAAGGAGGGGGAGGTGAGGGACCGATGAGAGGAGACAGTTGATCTGATTGAGCCGGCCGGGTCTGTGTGCGTCTGATATTAAATCTGCGTGTCAACACACATGGACAACAGACTCAACGATGAGACGGAGCAGATGAGAGCGTGTGCACAAATACACACACAAATATAAACAGGCATAAAGACGTTCGAATGTGTTGTGTTGTGTTCCCTCTTTACTGTGAGAATCTCACACACACATAAGATGACCTTTCATGGCACCTGCTGCAATTTCATTACAGATTCTTCCCTAATGACACACTGAAGCTGGACGGTCCCTCGGGCCTGGGCTCTCCATCCTCTCTCTCTCTCTCTCTCTCTCTCACACACAGTATTTATGATCCTGCTCAATATATGCGTGAGTGTGTGTGTATAAGTGTCTGCAGTAAAAGATACTCAGTCATGATATGTGCAGAAAACACAGGATCATATACACAAGCTTGCTCCAAAAATGACTGAACCCCCTACATATAATCCTTAGAAGACAGCTGCCTATGTAGAAAACAAAGAACAAGGCAGCTCACTTCATGTGTGTGTTAATGTGTGTGTTTGTGTGTGAGAGTCTGTGTGTTTACGTACCATCTGAGAAGGCCTCTCTGCGCTGGTAGCCAGTCTGCGCAGCTGGATGCTGTTTCTGTCTCTTTAAGGGTCTCCTCTGACCCGGGGCAGAGCTAACATTACTATCTGTGGATACTGGGCTGCCTGGACGGTGTCCCGGAGGGAGGTTTTGGTATTTCCGTGCGGCTGGCAAATTAAAGGACAGACGGTTTGTTTAGCTGAGCTCAATCAAACACTACAGATATGAATATAAATGAATTCAGCAGCTGTGGGATGTACATTCTTCATCTGATTGTAGAGTATAACAGTATCTCAATTTAATTCAATTGCTTTCATTCATTCATTCATTCAATTCATGGGCAAATATTAACAGTTGTTGTGTGGGCAACTTTAGTAACATTATAATTACAACACTTTAATAGTTTTAATGTATTTGTACTGCATTTTACACAACAAAAATTACATTTCAAAAGGTACCGTAATGATTTATTAAGGGCATAACCGAGTGCTTTGTGTGTTTATTTAACACAACAGAAATCAAAGCACTCATTTCAATACCTCCAGATACTGGCAGCTGATGGTGACCTTTCCCAGAATGCTTTGCCACTCGCAGGCCAGCGTACTCAGCCGCAGCCGCTACAGCCTGGGCAAAATCTGCATCGGTGAAAAAAGAGCCGTCCGACGAGCTGACGGCGCTGGAACGACCCGACGAAGCGTTGTCCTCTTCTGACGCTGAGCCCCAGCCATTGATCATGGAACCTGTGACGGAGCTCTCCAGATCACAGGTGCTGGAGGCGGGGGTCTGCTCCAGGCCCCGCAGAAGAGCCCTCTGCTGGGCTAAGTGCTGCTGGTGAGGGTGGATGCGGTGCTGGTGGACCCTCGCCACCTCAGCGTCCGTCTCGTCACCTTCCTCCTCCTCCTCCTCCTCCAGCCCATCCGTATCAAGGCCCAATGGGCTGGAAATGTAGCCGTACGTGTGTGGAGGAGACAGGGGGCGTGGCGGAGGGGGAGGGCTCACCAAGAGCCGCCTACGAGAGAATGACGGGCAAAACAAAACAAAAGCTATGATTGCTAGCCTAACACATACACTGTATATACAGTATTCCACAGCGTGTGAAGCTGCTTGTACCGGCGCTCGTGTAGGTCAGCGGTGTCCTGCAGCATGGGCTGGATCTCCTCCTGAGGGGACGGGGTGAGGGTCGCAGTGGACTGGTGACTATAGGAGACGGCAGCAGGGGAGGAGGCGGTGCCCCGCACGGGTGGTGTGGGCCCGCGCTCTAGCTCCACCCCCTCCTCCTCCTCCTCCAGCTCGTCAGGCTGCAGGTACATGCGGGAGGGCGGCATGGGGCACTGCAGTTCGGTGTCATAACTGAGAACACAGGAGAAAAACTTCAGTTAAAGTGCAAAAACAAAAGTTTGGCCTAATTATATTTAAAATTAACAATATTTACTATGTATGACCTAAATAACTTATACTGTAAGTGTGTGTGTGTGTGTGTGTGTGTGTGGCAAGCCCACCTGTCATCAATGGAGAGGGTATATTCCTGACATGGGGGTGGATTCATTGGAGGAGGGGGCAGCAGTTCAGCCCAATTCATTGCGTTCTGTTTGGCCTGTTTGGTTGCGCGTCCCCCTTTCTTTTGTCCTTGACTTCCTGTACGCCAATGAAACAAACAAACAAACGTTGGTAACAAATAAAAAAATAAATTCATATAATTACAAACGTATACGCTTTAATAAGCACTGCTTCATTTCTTTTTCTGTGCGTTTGTTTGCCGGGCTTGATGCATTTGTAAAATAAATGGCACTTTTGCACTCAGGAGAAGCAACATTAATGACACCCACGCGTAATTTATGCGCTGTAAAACGCTTACGCGCATTATCTCTCTATTTGTAATTAACGTTGTGCTCTCCATCAACAAAACGAGTCGTTTTTCAAAACCAACACTCCATTGCCCAGAGGAGAGGTAGAAAGAGAGCGAGCGAGAGAGAGAGAGGGGGAGAGGGAGCATTTAAACTGAGAAACATCAGAGGCCAATTAACAGAGAGGAATTAAAATTCAGAGCCAATGAGCTGTGAGGACCTGCCTGCACCCAGACCCTCTTTAATTGCCTGAACTTCAAATACAATATAAAAATAGATACAATGCATTACGCCAGCAGCCCTGCGTACGCCACAGAACGGCCTCATTTATCTTTGTCCCGCAACAAACAACGTCTTTCTGACAACATCATCCCCCTTTCTTTGAGTCGGAAGGATGAAAGCTGCAGTAATTAATGACGGTGTGGTGAATTGCAAAAGGGGGGATCCGCTAAATCAGTCGCATCCAGGGAAGAATGCAGCAGACCTTGGAAATCTGTAGGGAATGTATTTTTTAACCAAAGGAATGAGGAAGTGATTGTAGCCACTGTGTTTAAGACGTGCAGGCATGCGCCTCGGAAACAGCGAGGAGGAACCATCGACCTCTTTTTGTTGAAACGTTAAATGTTTTTCTTTGTATCCTGGAGTTGCGTGACAATGAGAAAAAAAAAATTGGTGAATGTTCTGCGGTCATGTGACTTTCTGATTCTCAATGTAACAGCAAAAGCTTTGAAATAATGCGCAGGAAATTTTGGATGGGTATGGAAGGAGGTGTGGATGAATGAATGGATGGGTGAAAAGATAGATGGATGCATGTATTCATGTGTGGATGGATGCATGGGTGAATGCGTGTATTAATGTGTGGATGGACGCATGGGTGAATGCATGAATTAATGTGTGAATGGATGCATGTATTAATGCATGGGTGGAGGCATTTACTATTGCATGGATGGACAGACAGATGGACCAATCTCTTACCAGATGTGCTGCTCCCTCTGTCTGAGCTGCTGCAGGTTCCTGCTGTATGTCCATCCTGGGCCTGGTTATAGGGGATGGTGACCGAGATTGGGCCTTCACCTCTGTAGTGGTCTAAATGGTCAAGAGATTTGTCCTTTAGCTTTTGTTAGACAGCTGACTTACTGATATTGTGACAAAAGTTATTTATGAAAGACAAATAAAAGCTCTTTTATAAAAGCAGGAGCTTTGGGAACAGAATGTTTTACAGTCAAGCAGCAGAAGGTTACGTAAGGGTTTAGGCATAAACTGTTATGACTTGTTGGTGACTGGTTTCAATTGTCTACCGAGTGTGAAATATCACACCCACACAGTTAAATTCATGCAAGTCAAGTCAAACAGACAGCACAATGACCTTTTTAGTAGCACAATACGGATAACGGATAGCTCAGATCTACAGTTACATTCTCCCTTATTTGTACAGTAATCTAAGATCACTGACTTCACGCTGTTCGGAGACATCCGACACTTCGTAAGCGTCTCTGTACCTGCATCACCATCCAAACAGTAGAACAACAACTATAAATATGGATTAACTTTACTAGCAGAACGTAGAGTTCAATTACACACGCTGTATGAGTAACAGGAACAGACCATGACTGGAACAACAGGGCTGGAAAGATTTCAGGATGTAAGAAAGCTTGAGAGGCTGATGCTTTTATCATTGTCTGGATGTGAGGAGACAACAGAACATCGAGATGAAGCGATTTGTCGACGCACTTTTGTTGTGAGTTGAGAAAAGCACACAAATACTTTTCTATAAGAACGTTTTCTAATAGACTTTTTTTGTTACTATCCCACCAGAAACCACCATTTTGAGTTTCTTTAAAGGCTTCGAAATACAGTCGCTGCGTCATACCCTGACAATCAATCAGTTTTTTAAGACAGGTGAATCCGAGCCGCAAGTAAATCCACAAACTCACCCTTGTTCAGTTTGTTTTGCTCCATGATGTTGAACTGGAGCGACGGGTTGATGTCGGCCTGTTTCTGAGGCGTTCCCTGGCTGCTCTTCCAGCTCTGTTTTTCGTTCAGGTCGGCACTTCCTCCTCCACTTCCTGTACTGCTGCTGTTCATGTTGTTGTTGGCCAGACAGGACTGGATGAGCTGAGTCGTCGCGTAGGGCGTCGGCTGACCTCCGGGCCCCACAAAACGGCCGTCTTTCAGATTGGGGCTGTTGAACGTCTTCATCTCGTTGATCTTGTTGGAGAGATCCACATCGCTGTAGAGGCCCGTGTCTGAAGCCAGGAGGTTGCCGGCCTTGTTGTCCATCTGGTTGCTATAATTGGCGATGCAGTCGGCTGAACGACACAAGACCGGTAAGACATTTGGCAGCCAGAGGATTTTGTAAAAGCATCCTCTTTAGAATCTACTGATACATTTGAGTTTGAGCTGATTGTGACTCAGGTAATACAGAGCAAACAAAACTAGGTAACAAAACTGTTAAAGATGTTATTTTGAAAGTTCTCTTTTTAAGACGTTGCACTAACATTTTTCTAGGTTATATAAACGTTATTCAAAATGCTATACATTTACATTTTTAGGCACTTTTATCCAAAGTGACTTACATTGCATTATACTACACATTGATCACTATACATTGAGTATGTGCAATCCCTGGGATCGAACCCATGACCTTGGCATTGTTAACGCCACGCTCTAACCACTGAGCTACAGGAAAACTGACATTTTAAAAAGAATGGCTTCTTGATACATCTGATATGTAACATTAAAAACACTTTAATTACATTTTGATAAGTTTGAGAGAACTTTTACAGAATGTTAGCCAGCGTTCTGAGAAGGTTCCCTGTTAGCTGGGTAGCAGCTCTATCACATCTTTCTGAATAAATGAATTGTTCTCCAGCACAATGCTTCTGTTGTCTCAGCATAACTGCAAAACTTCAGACAACATGTATCGATGGCAATCCAGTCTCGCCAGTTCTGGACTGGAAGTAATCCTGAATTAACATCCAAACCCAACTTAAGTACCTAATAAGGGAAAATTCTTCATACATATGGAAATACGACACAATCATTTGGTTTAAATCTATACTAATCACCTGAATATCAAAGAAGAAATGTTTGGAGAAATAACAGGTTAAAATCCCAAAAGAACAGCTGGATCCACAAATTCCTGGATAACTCGGAATACTTGAAATGCAAATACTAAGATAACAGTCTCCCTGCCAAAGCCCCTGAGTGCTCCCACTGTAGAGTCTTTCTTTTTCATCGCAACCTCCCTCTCCGGCCCACGACACGAGCCAAGCGTGTCACTTTGAGTTTCTTGAGCTGCCACAAGAAAGGCAACCCGCCTCATCAGGCAGGATGTTCTAACACGTCCGAATCAAAAGCCTCCGAAACGAGGAACGCTGTAAAAGACCGTCCTCTGACAGATCCAATTTTCCACGCCTCATAAAATATTCAAATCCTCTGCAGGATCCGAGCGGGAAGCTTGGCGCGTAAATACCGCGGCCCGCCATTGGGCGGATTCCGCGCAGCTCGTGTTTCCGCGAGACGGAATGGCTCTGAACTTCAAAGGTTGAAGTATCAATGATAAAAGATTCCTTGGAATGAGACAAACTAAGTCGTCTTTCCAGAGAAGCCCTGCGGTTACTGATCCGGTTAATATCTGGGAGATTTTTTAGTATTTGGCACACCAGGCGGGCGGGTGTCAGGCTTTTAAAACATCATGCTGTGAGAAGCACTCGACATTTATCCTTTATTCCTTCTTTGATGAAGGCCACATGGATAAAATTTAGTGTTAGTGAAAACGCACTCCCGGTAAACAGGGATATCAAAGGTAAAGCAAAGCTTTGTGGGTTAAAAAGCCTCATCCAAAAATCTTTAGGGCCTCATATAACGCCTAATCCTCGAGTCTACCAATGTATATGGCGGCTAATTTCAGAGCTGCAATAGGTTGATTGGGTGCATTTAACAGGTCTTTATGAATGAAATACTCTTAACTAGCGGCTTAGTCTCACCAGATAATATGTGAGAACAGAAAGCTACTCGTAGTGGTGCGTAAATATCGTTCAATGAACCAATTGTGACAGTCTATAGCTCTAAAAAAAGGTGTGACTGTATATATTAAACCATTTTATCACTTTCGGTGTGTGTTCTGGGACCCCTACGTCAACTTGCCGTTCTTGTGTTTGTAATATATTCTCCTGACTCCTAAAATAAAGCCACCTGGAGGTTCTCCATGATTCCACCTCCTCCTCTTTCATTTCTCAAGTCTATTTTGACCTCTGTTACTGCTTCTGATTTCCTGAACAAGTGAGCACTTAGAAGAAACTGCATTAACGCGTTCGAACGGAGCTATGGAAATCAGGCGGCTGATTGGATTAGCTGGACAACAGCCTGCAGGGCTCTTTCGGTATTGGTGGCTTTTATTTTCCTGCCGTCTACATACTACTTACTACGAGTCACACGCACACACGCAGTTGCGTGTCAAAGGAAGGACGAGTACTTATGCTGCAGTTCATTCAACTCATCAAAGTTGGGAATTCCGGACTTTTACTTGGAAGAGTACAACAGAACGTCATCTATGTATGACTTTTTCAATTGGGTAACTTTAGAGGAATCCAATGCTCCCAAAATTCCCACAGACATGAGGGACAGTAGAGAACAAGTGGAAAACACAATATAAGCTCTTTCTTGACATTTTAACACGTCATTTAACATTTTAACATTTTTGTTGTCAATTTGTTTCTTTGTACATCCGGACAGCAGAAAGCTAACGTGATTGAGAACGTTGCAAGAACGTTTCCCTAATATTTCCATTAAGTAACAAAAATGTTTAAAAAATTAATTTTAATACAATTTAATAAATTCTTTTTAACATTAGTCAAACTTTAATTCTTTAACGTTTTTAAAACGTTACTCTAACAACTTAAAAATAACGGTTTTAATAAGTACGATATTTAACGAAGAGAACTTTGAGAGAACTTTTACAGAATGTTAGACAAAGTTCTGAGTGTTCCCTGTTTGCTTGGAAGCTGTGTGTGTGTGTGTGTGTATGTGTTGTGTGTGTTGTGTGTTGAATCCCCTACATTATGCTTTAATGCCATTTTGTATATAAACACAACAACAGATCCACATGCACACACTTGCTCATACACACTCACCTGGGCGGCTATAGGTGGCCAGGTTGCTATCGCTGTTTCCGTTGCTGCCCGTACAGCAGTTAATGGTACAGTCGTTGTGATTGGAGCAGCTGTTGGGCCAGGTGTCCGCAAGCCAGGGCTGAGTCGCCGTTTCGCCGATATTCAACAGACCTGGTCTGAAAAACACAGACAAAGGAAATCTTTTATTTTTAGCTTTGTGACAATTGTATTGACACAGTGGAGGACACTGGACAACAGAAGAGAGTAGAACAGTATCACTTTCTCCTTAAATTCTTTAGTCTCAGCTTTATATGCTAGATAGACAGCCATTAAAAGATTGTTTGTCACTGATGTTGTTATACCACTGTTCTGCCCAACACAGCAACACTGGCTCAGCCAATGGCGTGAGTCTGGGCCGGAACTATCCATGTGTCTGACCAATGGCAGATGGGGGGAGTGTTCCAGGCCCTGTTTGAATTATTTGTGCGATTGTATTTGTTGGTGCAGAAGCTACACATTGCACAACCCCCACCCCGGTTCTCCTCTCCTGTTCCACTGCATCTCTCCATGCATTAGACTGCGTTTGTGCTAAATGGATTGCGTTTGCTTGACTTGCTCCTGCCTGATGACCCTGTTTCCCTGAGGCCTTGTGACCGATTGTGGATCACCCAAATGCTGGAGAACATTGCTGCTGCAGTCTGGGAAAGGAAAACACAACTCATCTATGCTCAGAGCTGCCAGTTCAGGCCAAAATGTCACAGTCTATCACCATGATCTCAGCTGCTCCAGGAGGCTCTGGATGAATATGAAAATATTCAGAACCAGATACGGTACTGCGCATTTCTGATTCTTAAAGAAACAGTTCACCATTCCCTATACCGTTTTTTACAAATGTTTAACGTAAATTGAATATAAATGTACTACATATCAAACGTTTAAAAAAAGATAGTGAGCAAATAATGACCGAATATTCATTGTTGTATAAATTAACCTTTTAAATGCACTGAAAATGTGGTATTAAAGTTATAGAGAATTAGATCCCAGCTAACAGGTACCATTCTTGGAACGTTCGTTAACTTTCTTTAAAAGTTCTCTCAAACTTATCACAAAAGTTCTTGCAGTAACGTTTGTGTAACTTTTTTTGCGTTATATCATATCAAAAACATTCTTTAGTTGGTGAAATGTTTCGATGAATGTTACAGAATTAAGTGTAAATAACATTCTTATAGCTAAGAAGTAACACAACATCGACATTAACGTTTTAAATGTTTGTGTTTAACAGTTTTTGTTCACGGAAACGTCAGGGAAACGTTACTACAACCTAAAACTGTTAGCTGTGATAATGCCATAAAACAAGGTCAAATTAAAATGATTCTGAGCGAGAGACACAAGGCACTGAAAGGAGATTTTCCAGGGACGGCCATCAAAGACGCATCAAAGAAAGAGTTTTGTGCGATGGATCTTCAATGTGATTCTTCAAAGTGCAGCAAATGGCTTCCTGTACCCCAGGCGTTCGCCGCGTCTCGCAGCAGCTTCTGCCTCTGTCTTCTGTTTTTCTAACGCAACCTAACAGGCTCTTTTAGCATCAAAAAAGGCTGAAACCTTTGCTATAGGCAAGGGTAAAGACCTGGCTAATGAAAAGATGAACTGCAAGCGACGACACAGAGCGCATGAAAGAAACAGATACGCACTAAGTGTCCTGTCTCAAAGGAATTCTTGTATGCAGCTATTCAAACTAGAACAAAGACGACATGCGTGTGCATACACACCAATGCATGCATGCACACACCCAGGCACCTAAATTCTCACGTGCGTGCCAACAAACACTCGCACATGGAAACAAGAGCTATTAAATGCAAACGTTTAAAAACGTTGACACAATGTTGCGAAACATTGCGTTAAATAGGGTAGAAATGAAATGGCTTTTGTCTCATCTGGTTTCTGAAGGACTCGGGTCTTAATGTACAACAGCCAAAGACATTTAGCAAAGGCAAACATGCCCCCCAGTGTCCATAAAATGCAACTGCACCGCAGTACACGCCCTCCATACGGCCATTATTTGTTTCTGCGGAACATTAACTCATTTCAAAGGTGTCGAATCACAATATTTCTCACCTTCCTGCACTGGTAACAGCCTCCCCGCCTCTCTGATAGGCCACTGCAGAGAAGAAGCAGAAATTAATAACAATAATCCAGACAAACAACACAACACAAATCATATAAATATGTTAAAGGTTTTTTGGTTCGGTGAACAGCAACTTCAAAGGTTTCTCATGATTTCAGGAAACTTTATTTAGAAGTTTGGCCGTACAAAAACATTTGTAGTACTTTATTGTGCTTTGTTAACACGTATAATCGTATGAAATTATAGTTTTGTATATATTCTATTCATGACAACAGGTGATATATTTATATTTTCGTATATTAGCTTGTTTCATTGGCTTTATGACATATATTACAAGCTCCAAACAGCTACAGTATAACAGCGTGTTATCAGGCTGCTGAAGTCTGAGCTCTGATTGGCTGCAGGGTGTGACACAAGGAAATAAGATATTTTTTCTCTAAACATGGAAATACATATACGTGTTTACTTTCACAACCAAAATGCAATATTTTTGAAAGTGTGGGACAAAACAAAAACAATGAAAAGGTCTAATCTGTTCACTGATGCGAGTTGTACGAGTTTACAGTCAATCCTTGTGCTACAAGAGCTTCTCTCTCTCTCCTCCTAATTGGCCACAAGACTTGTGATGTCACCACCTCCAATTCCATCCATGGCATTTGGGTGGGTGGCACCGGGCCTTTGATCAACTCCTCTGCCAGTCTTAACAGCCCTCTTTAGTCAAGCAAGCTCCTCTTTAAGTGTTTTCTCTCTTTTATTTTTTGCCTCGTTTTTATGCTGACAGTTCATGCGAGCAGTTAAAGTTCTCTTTGATTATCCGTGTCAACCTCAGTCTGGCTTCAGATTTCCTTTCTTGTGGAGAGATGTATTTTTGAAGAGTCTCCCACGCTTTGCCTGGTGTCATTCCACTTTTTGGGGCTCAGCTGGGCAGAACGAATGTGAACCGGGCTGAACCAGGCGTTTTTTTACTATAGCTGAGTAATGTTGGGGAGTAACTCAAAACAGAAAGGCTACAAACTTTACTACATTTGCAGTAGCCTGACTGGTTCAAAACAGTATTGTTTTTTTATAAGTGTAGCTAACTACTTTTGACTGTAGTTTAACCATTAAATTTCATTCCAATCATGAGTAGCTTGTAGCTTGCTAAGCTATTTCCATTTTTGTATGAAACACAGTGGGCAGAAAATAGACCGGAAGTGGTCACACTCTAGGGATTGTGGGAAATATAGGCATGTGTGTTAGGGTGTGATTACCTGTGGGGGTGAAGGTGAAGGAGGGCACTGCGTAGGGAAAGAGGAAGAAAGAAATCATTAATTATTCATTAGATTCATAATTATAATGCACAACATAAATTATTCATCATATCATTAAACTTAAATGTTTATGCATAATAACACTCGGTTATATGAAGACGTTTTTAAAAGGCAGTTATAATTATATTTTACACACTGGCATGAGTCTGTTTTCAGTTATTCACAATGAAATTGCATTTTTATGCAATAAAATAAAATTTTTATGCCCCATTTTTATCTGAAATGTGGCTTTATAGTTGTGGGTTTCATCACATATGCACATACGATCCGAGATGCATACGATAAATTTGTGCAAATCCACTACCAGTAAAAACTCAATATTAACTCAGACTCGTGGCATTACTGGACAAGGATTCGTGCTGAATACAGTCTGATAGACACTTCATTCACTTTGACACACAATGTATTCTAACACATGCCCTCCATCTGATCGGAATACACTTTCTTTCATGTTGATCAAAGGCCTCAATGAGCAGCTGAACACAACGCTAAATCAATCCGAGCGATGTGCGGTCGGAATTCGTAATCGACGGCCCATCAGAAACATCAAAGAATTCGTGCAAAAAAAAACTCCCGCCCCTGTTGCCGTCAAGGTTGCAGATACATCAGAATTCAACACCTGCTGTCTTCACCGTCTCATCTTCATCTGTTTACGGGAAACAACCTTTAAAATAGTCAGCGGTCTTTTTTTCCAAATGTCATGTTTATCGACGCCGATCGTCTGGTTTTTGGCAGCGCTCTGAGAAAAGATGAGTCTAATAGATCGGATTTGTGATGATTTTATCTTCCGTGCGCGAAGGTCTTGAAGCACAAGTAGACCGATGCTGAGCGGGCCAAATGCATCATGGGAAAATAAAGAACCCGATGGACGATAACTAAATTAAATCTCGGCAGTAACTAAATGACTGTCAGGGCTCATTCACAGAGGTCTGGAGATTATCTCTGTATTTACTGTACACATATTAACACACAAACATACACTTGTGGGCTCTTATCTGCCCGCAGTTACAGGTAAACGCACATACACACAAACATGCACTCTGCAAGATTATGTATCTCTCTGCGTGCACTGCTGTATCACTCTGCTTCACCTGCTGACAGATTACGACTGCATGCGTTTACTATCATTCACCTCTGCTCAAACACGCTCACACATACGAGACTCAGGTACCCAGCTAACAATTCTAGGTCGTAAGATAACTTTGAGGGAACTTCTTGAGAATGTTAGACAACATTCTGAGGACGTTCCCCGTTAGCTGGGTACTGCAAGTTGATTTGTGTGCTTTCCAAATAATACAGTTAAAATGCCAAAATACTGAACTCGTGACAGGAATACAAGGGCCTTGGGTGGGGTGTCTTTACGGTCCCTTTAACGACCTCAACCAAGTCGTAACCTGTTCACAAGCACAACGAGGCACGACCTTTGTTTTTGACGTAACCTCGGCAAGCTACATTATTATGTGTTGTGTAAACTGTTAGCGCATTCAAACCAAATAATCATGAGCGATTAGAATTATTACAAAAACTGAAAAGATGTTTCGGCTTGTACTAGCGTTTCGAAAGAATATCTTAAGAACCACGACTGTCAATCCAGCGCGGTCGCTGTGGGGTTGTTCTGGTAAACGCATTCAGGTGTTCTCAACCTTGAAACATGGACATATTCATTATGACTTTTTTTTGTTCGCTTGCGGTCGACACGTTCAATTAACTTGAATGCGGCCCAGCCTTCGGAGTCTATGAATGCTAACGCTAATGAATAGCTTGGATCTTTTCCTTTAGATTCCTGCCAATAAACATTCCATTTGCTTTATGACCTTGAGACATGCTAGCTACCATACACAGAAAAACGACATTGTTCGGATCTCTCTCGCTGTCAACTCATCAAGTGAAAGAGAAAACGGACTGAAAAGAGAAAGCAGCTCTGCGTTTAGCCTGTCAGAGATCGGCTGTGACTCATCGGGGGCAAACGAGAAAAAAGACGTTTGAAAACCGAAAAATTAATGTGCTACAGAAGTGACCCTGAGGGCAGAGATCAGACTCATCTAATTTAGGGAAATGGGTGCAACTAAGGAAAAAGCTGTAAGTATTCTCGCATTAGGTGTAATAAAAGACCCTGACATCTGGGATTAGACCCGAGATTACAGTGCAAAATGCAAGCAGCTGTATCACCCGAGGCCAAACAGAGACGCTATTAAAACTACAATATGTGTCGAATATCATTTGGTGAGTTGCAGACAGATGAGAATGATTTGTAACTTTCAAATTCCTGTATTTCTTGGGAAATAATAAATACACAACTAAGCAGATGCAGCACACCGTATATTTTGCTTTCACACTTTGCTAAGACACTTTGTACACCTTAGCTCACCCCCGCTTAGTTCTAGATGACACACAGGCCACGCCCACTTAATGAAAGCTCACAGGTTCATAATTATCGGGTTGGAGTGACTAACCTGCTACTCATGTCACATCTGATGTGTTTTCAAACCATTATATGGAACACACAGTACTATGAATCACATCAGCTCTGAAAACAACCTTTGACCTCTGACCTCAGAGCGTGGACTGACCTTTGCGCATGCCGGCGTAGCTGCTGCTGAGTCCGTTCCTCTTCTTTCTGTGACGATACAACCAGATGCTGAAGACCATGAGGATGATCCAGCAGGCGGCGCCGATGCCCGCGATGAACGCCGGCTGACGCACCACGTCCGAGATCTGCTGAGAAATCGTGTTCTCCACGTCGGGAGGTGAAGAAACCATTCGACCCGAAGAATCTGAGACACAGATGAGACACAAACGAGATGTTTCTTCAAACCACCTGACATACCAGCCACTGCTGAATTACTAGTTTATTAAATTCCCCAAAACGTTGACTTTATATATTTTAAAATGTTTAAACCAACACAATGTCAACAGGGAAATAATCAAATTGCTATGTTGATTATTTCACTCAGAACTGTTTCTTTTTGTGATTCATTAAAGAAGACGTGATAATTAACGATGCACGAAAAATCCGAACTGAGTTGATAAATGTAAAAGCGAGCGTTGCATTTTCATACTTTATGGAAAAGGAATGAATTATGAATGAAACGATTCTGTCTGGAGGAAATGCAACCAACAAAGCCGTCTCCTCTCTCTCTCTCTCTCTCTCTCTCTCTCTCTCTCTCATTCTTCACATTAAAGAGAACTTGTGTCATCGCCCCAAAAGAAATGTTATTTTGTTGACTGTCTCTTTTCTTTCATCTTCCAACTTCCTCTTTTTGTTTCATGTGGGCGTCACTTTCATCTTCTCAGACGTTTTCTCTGCTTTTTCTTCTCCTTTTGCTGCTGAGGGCAAACAGGTTCCCCCAAACCTGAATTGCTGTCTCTCATCTTCCTTTATTTCTTTCTCTGCTCTTTCGTTTTCAGCCCATTTCCTCGGGTACTTCCTGTTTCTTTGTTGTTTGGTTGTGACTGACACTCTGCTGTGAGGCCGGGGCAGGACAGGTGCGTGGGCTGCAGAGATGCAGGAAAGCCCACGGTATGACAAATGCTTTTGAGACCAGCGTCCTCTGCTTCCAGCGTCTCTTTCTGCTTAATGTAAGAGTGCAGAATCACACTCAGCAGGCCAAGCAGCCGCGGTGAATGGAGACACATCAGTCGGTCCAGTTAAAAGCTGCTGAGTTGAACCCACGTGACACTTTACTAAAAGAATTACGATCTACTAGTGGATCTGTATACAAGGTTACATTTCAAACCTGTAATCCCAAATGTTTTCTTGCTTTATGACTGGAAAAAGCAAACATGTTACCCATAATGCAATGCAATGCAATTTCTGAGTGGTTTGAATATACTAGTGACTTATAGTTCAGATGTTGTGAATTCACAACCTCTGTAACACAAATTTATAATATAAAGTTGTCAAAAATGATAACATAGATATCATAATTCTCTTTGTTCCATGTTTTTGTACTTTTAGTGAAAAAAATATTTTTATTGAATTTGCTCGTGAGAAGTTTTGCTTTTATCTCCGCGCTCATTTTGAGAACGTAAAAACACACGAATCCTTCCATTGTATCAAAGTTCAAAAGGTGATCAAATGTGTATCTCTCTTGTTTTGTTTTTGAACCGCCAGTATTTCAAAGAACTATTTCATCTTTAGCACCCACTGTTCTCGCTGTTAAGTAGCCTCCACACATGACTGACACCTTTTTTAAACAGATTTATATAACTGGATGATCTATTATTCTCCTGGATCAACGGCACAACACAGAGTTCTGTCACAATCGTTCCTGTGTAACACAGTTAAGCTGCTGCCAGATATTCAACTGACACTCGACAAGTTAAAGCTGGTGAGTTTATGTAGAAATAAACTTTAAAGCGATTAAAGGATTGGCTGTATTAATCTACGCTTTGTGTCAAGTCTGTGTTCCTCTCATACATGTAAAGGACTTTTATAAAGTTGTTATTGTTAATTGTACACTTTTTGGAAAACAACCATGAGGCAAGTTATGACTGTGCCACTCATTCGCTTAAGGGAAAGTTAAAATAATAATCGTTATTACAAACCTTTCCAGTGATGATAATATAACAGGGTGTTTAAAAGGGTCAGTAACTAGTATTACAGTGTTTGTTGTGTTCTGTAACCAGCTATTAAGAGAATCAGACTTGTATGTTGCTCTGTTATTTTATTATTCAGCCTCCACTGTCTTCCCAGCTAACAGGGATTGTTATCAGAATGTTGGCTGACGTTCCCTCAGAGTTCTCTTAAATGATCGAAAACATTCTTGCACTAACCTTAACAGAATTTTTTTTTATGTTATATATCAAAAATGTTTTTAAGTAGCTAGTGAAATGCCTTAGAAACGTTATTGAATTAAAAAATGTCTGAACAAAGTTTTAAACACAGGACTAGAACTTTTAAAACAACATATTTGTAAAGTTTTCCTTACTTACAAAAATAATAGGTAAACATTCATAAATTTAAAATTGTTAGCTGGGTTAGCGAATCCGAGCAACGTTCAGAGACGGTGGGCTGCTGGTGTTTGGAGAAGGCTGCCCAACTCACCCAACTGGAAGAAGGTGGCCTCGCTCTTCACACCCGGACCAGCCCCTGTGCTGGCTGCCACCTCCAACCTGTATGGGACCCCGATGACCAGGCCTGGAATCACCACAGAGAGCGTAGAACCGTCTACGGTGCGATTGATGTGATACCGGCTCTCGTTTCCAAGGCACCAGATCTGAGGATGGAAAAAGTGAGGAATTAACAAAAAACGTCTAAAGTGACAGTAAATATACAGTGCTCGTAAAAGGTCTTTACACACTAACGCATACGTTTTACAATTATGCATTTATATTTATGCTTTGGCATTTATCCAAAATGACTTACAATGCATTTAATGAATTCATTTTATCAATCTGTGTGTTTCCTGGGCATCGAACCTTTGCGTTGCTAACTCAATCTACCCATTGAGCTACAGAAACAAACTAAAAGTTATTATTACTATTTGCATATTTTAGTTTAATAATGACGCAACAAAAGTAAAAAATACAAGTCTTGCTATGACAGAAACTATACTTCTTGTGTTTCCTTTCTAAAGAGTGAACACAATTGGCTATTGTTACACATCAGTATATGAAGACAATTTACATCTATAAAATAAAACTGCCTGTCAAAGAATTTTCTCACTTAACGTCTGACATGAAAATTCCCATTTCTTTGGTTTCATTGTGTGCGGTGTTCCATGCTCTGGAGAACCTGCAGCAGACACGCTGTTGAAACGAGCATCAATGTGTGTGCGTGACCCTGTGCGTGACCGGAGCTTGGATCAGCTACCCTCACCCTAACACAATCACAGGCCCGGCAGGGGGCCCATTCACCAGCCTGAAATGTGATACAGCTTTCTTTCTGCCTGCCTAACTGCGATTAGAGGGTCAGCGCACGGATCTACCGCTAGATGAGGCCTTACAAAACGCATTTTTGCATATTTTTTACCATGCTGATGTCCTGTGGTTCAGAAATGTTAATCAGATTCAAACATTTCTTCCAGTTAATAAGTAACATTCCTATAACATTGGCAAGTGTTCTCAAAATTTCTCTCAAAGTTATGTAGAACATTTTTTACATTATACCTCATATGTATCAAAACCTTATTCTTAAGTTGTTAGTATAACGTTTTAGAAATGTTACAGATTTTAAAAAGTTTAAATAATGTTCTTTTAGCCAAGCAATAATATGAATACAACATCTAAAAAACTGGATGCTTTGAACGTTCCGAGAACATTCAAAATAACATGAACTTTTTGTTTTTGTTACTTAATGGAAACGTTTGGGAAACGTTACAATCTGAACTTGCAAGCTGGGCAGATCTACCGCTAGATGAGGCCTTACAAATGCAAAAAATGCTTTTTGGCATTTTTTCCCCTGCTGATGTTCTCTAACTCGGAAACGCTAATCAGATTCAGACATCCCCGAAGGGCTCGTGAAGAGAAACAGATTGCATTGTGGGTAAATGGGTGAGAGACACACAGAGAAAGTGAGGTGAGAGAAGGGAACGTTCTTCCACAGGTTCTTAAAGTTCTCCTGAGGCACAACAGGGCAAAAAAAAGTCGTACAAAAGAAACGATTAGCGAGAAATTCTCCTCCGCCCAATTTAACAAGCATGAAATTACTCGCTGCTTTCCCTTCCAGAGCCCAAAAACATTTACCTGAGAAATTAACTGGGACTTAACGAATCAAACCGTGTCTCTTCCTGTCAGTTGTGGCCAACGAGCTAAATGACGAAATCCTGCAAACCCATTAAAATTCGAGCCCCTGACAGGAATATGACATGACAGGAACTCTGTTCACCTGCTCAGACATGATGAGCACATACAGACATGTAGGAAGAGAGCCGCAGGGATCATTTATGTAGCTGGAAAACAGTTAGCGCAATTATATTTTCTAGTACGTACAGAATATAAATACGAAGCCAAACACCAAATAGGTTGAAAAACAGATTTAAGATTCTCAAATGAAAATATCTCATGGAAAATAACGTAAAATACCATGCTTATAAGGCAACGCTATAGAAAATTGCTGGGCCAAAATAGATGACTTTAGGGTAAAATCGGTGGAATTTTGAACGGATTTATTATGGTAAAAAGCATTACATGGATCTAAAAGAAATGTAGCATAAGAAAATTAGACTTATGCATAAGGCACAATTACAAAACACTAAATAAGCTTAATTACCCAGCTTTCCTGTAGCTCAGTGGTTAGCGCATGGTGTTAACAACAATAAAGCCAAGGTCGTGGGTTCGATCCCAGGGATTGCACATACTCAATGTATAGTGATCAATTTGTAGTATAATGCAACATAAGTCGCTTTGGATAAAAGTGTCTGCCAAATGCGTAAATGTGAATTTTAATAAAGAAACACACCAACAGGATTCCAACAGTCTCAACACAAAGCCAACGCGCGTGCTTGACGTTGAGGTACCTCCTCCTAAATTCCACGAGGTGGCAGCATTTCACAACATCTCAATGTGCGCCGAAGAAAATCAAGCAATTAAGCACTAAACGTTTTCCACAGTCAGTCAAATGACTGGAGTGAATTAATGTAGTGTGAAAGTGTAATTATAATTTCCTCTTCCTTTATCTCCAGCCTTCAATCTGATGTGTGTACAATCTCTTTGTTTCTTTGTCTGTTTCCTGTCGCTCTTACCTTATATTCCTGCACCACGCCGTTCTGCTCCTCCTCCGGGGGCGGTTGCCAGGTTACCAGGATAGCTGTGCCGTTGTCTCCACTTCCTGTTACGCTGACCCCCTGCGGAGCGGCACTGGGCGCTGTGATAGGACCCAAGGCGGGAAAACATGTTACACACACCTTACATTATGAGTGTGTGTGTGTGTGTGTGTATTAATGCTGCCTTCACCTTACAATATCTATATATATAAACACACACGTTATTAATGTACGTGTACGTGTGTGCATATTCAAACACTGCACACACCTGTGCATACAAACACAATACAGAATGCAGAATATTGTGTGTGTGCATATTATGTGCATATATAAATGTCACACACACTGGCATATGCATGCGTGTGCATATATACAGTACACCTTATAATAAGCATGCGTACTGTGTGTGTGTGTGTGTGTGTGTATCTTATATTATGTACATACTGTCACATACAGTATGTATGTGCATGACTGCTGTATGACTGCAAGCTTTTCATAGCTTTTAATGGGGTGTGTGTTTGCGCACGAGCACGTGTGTGTTCTCAATACCACATGTAAGCACTCGTTTTAATAGCGCAACCCTCTGCGTTATTAGTGCACTTAAATAATGAGAGATGACTGCCAAGGGCCATGATTCGCAGTGTAAGTGCCAGCTGCCGGCAGAACGAATCTGGTGCTACAGTTTGGGATGAAGAGAGCGCAGACACTGTACTTCACTTTACATAACTATTATCCACTTAATACTTGAGCGAAACCCTGGAGTGAGACGTTTGTTTCGTTTGCTGTCTCTGACGTTCTGTATTTCGATTTGTTTCGCTAACACGAACCCTCGCGAGCACGGGTACACGCGCAGACGTAGTTGAAGGGAATTCTGGGAGCAGACCAAACCCCTGCTGTTCTGCAGAGCCACGGACTGCCACACCCTCAGAACAATTAGCACAGCAGTTGTTTAGGCTTTCGTTTCTGGCTGCTCGTTGCCTGTTTGGCTTTCGTTTAATCTGGCTGCTCCACGCTGCCTGGAGGGCCGCAGATCGCACGTTAATATAAACAAAACCTGCTGAGCAAAAATTCATCCATAGACATTTACCTTCTGGATGTCTGAACAGTCCATAACCGAGACCTTGATGTGTGCAAATGAATATTACAATTCCATTAAAAACAAAATATTATTAATAGTTTTATAATTTTAATAGTATATACGTTTGTCATAAGATCTTTGTATGTGCAAACGAATCGCGATACAATTAAAACAAAGGAGGTATTTTAATAGTCAGCACGTTTGATAAAGATCTTTGTGTGGGGAACCGAGTTACGATACAATTAAAACAAAAAAAGGGAATTTGGGGACCTGCTACAAACTAAGGGCGTAAGAGTGCACAGGAAAGTGGCAGATGGGAGAAAAGCTCTCCTCACCTTCCTCCAGGGTCTTGCCCACTTTGACATCGCTGTCAGTGCCTTGAAACTCGTTGAAGAAAGGTCGTACTTTGAACTCATAGGTCACGCCCTTCCTGAGCTGGGTGACGACTGCGCTGTGCTCCCCCGGAGTTCGAACCTCAAACACGGCCCATTCCACCCGCTGCTGAGCGGCGTCTGGGGACGGACGGTACATCACCTTATATCCCTGAATATACTGCGACTGCTGCTCAACCTGAGTGCAGAAAGAAAAAATCCTCAGGATGAATTTAAAGGGCCACATTACTGGACACATACATACAACATAAAACATAATTTTTTAAAACATGGTGACTAAATGCGGACATTTTATGGAAAGCATTTCAAATTTGGTCTTTCTTTACAAACCACACCTAAATCATCGGCAAATAAAGTTCTACAACAACTATTGCTAAACTTCCGGATGTTCTGTCCACAGTTCTCAGACACATATGTGCATGATATCACCACTGAGGTTGGAGACGGCTGTTAGCGATCAGCATTACCCAGCATGCTCAGGGGCTAGAACAGGACACAAGGACGGCAGAACAACAGGCACTATTTGATTTTTGTGTTCGGTTTCAAAATTTGTGATGTCTGTTTAGCTGAACTACGTATTTTATTTGAAAACTTCTGTAATGCTTTTAACAAAGCCTGTTTCTTTAAAACATCATTAAGATGCCGTGATACATTAAAAAAGCTTTTAAAAATACCCTTTCAATGTAATAAATGCAAAGCTTTGTTGGCTGCAATTCTTGAGTTGAAACAAACAGTCAATCTCTTTTGGGCTTCTGTTAACCTGTCACGTGATGTGTGAATTGTCTGTCGGAGGTGTTCTGGATTGGAATCAGCCCATATGGCAGTGACTGAACGCAAAGAGCACACGCTCGTAAAGTTTTTAATAATTTCTTGAGCCGCCCCAATAAAAGCAGATGTCACGTCAGCTGTCTGTAATTAAACATGTATTAAAGTGTGAGCGGCCCCCAAATGTTGAAGTGAAGCATGCTGGGAAGGTTTCTGCTTGTGTGTTCGGATGGGAGAAGAACTCCAGGACAGCAGAGGGTCAAATAAATCACCTGTCATTTACCCCTGAGAGAAATAATAAACATTGTATTCGACGTTGCTTCATTAAATCATAAATCACACACTTAAATATAAATCTGGACGTGTTTTCTATCATTTATTCAGTAGCTTTTAAGTCTCAAGGACACAGTAATTCATAAAATGGCCCTTGTGGGATTCAAACCTACAACCCTTTGGTTACCAGCCCAGATCTTTAAACACTGCATCACGCCACTTTTTTTTGCTGTGAATCTGTGAGAAACATAGAAGCACTCACAGTCCACTGGACTCTGACAGAAGAAGAGGAGAGGATTGTGGGATTGTGGAGGTGAATGACAACATCTCCTAACTCCCTCTGGATCTGCCCGTGATCCACACCTTGACTCGTGGGTGGAACGTCTGCTTACACAAACACAAACATATTGATCAGACAACTATGAAAGTATGCATATACATACACATCATTTTCTGCACACACACAGCCAACATGAACACAGCTTTTACATGCATTCAATACTAAAATATGAACGCATATATCTTTTACATAGATACACATACAACTATGTATTACTGTAATGTGTAATATGTAAGATGTGATAGGACATTCCTAAGAGGTCAGAGGTCAGCTGACCTTGTGTTTTGACAGCATCACTGATAGGGCTGGGGTCGCTCAGACCGTACGCGTTAGCTGCTCGCACCAGGAACAGGTAGACGGCGCTGGGCTTCAGACCTTTCAGGACAAAGCTCTCTGTTTTGACGTGATCCGCGAGCGTCTGCCAGCTGCTGCCCGCCGCGTGGCTGTCGTCCACACCACAAATCAAACGTCAGTATTTATCCAGCGAATTACCGCGGCCCAAACTTCGCGAAATAACCTCATTACAAACATTATTCAAAACAATGAGGTTACCGCAGAACACGGGTTTCCAGGAAACCATGAACGCGGCTATGATTATTTATGACACAGCGCAGTCAATAGGCAGAATGTTTATAGCGTCACCATTATCTTGTCAGAAGTATTTATGCAACACATGCTTGTATAACCAAACCCACCGAAGATAAATGAGTAAATGACAAACTGGCAGAATAGCAATTGTATGAATTGTGAATCGTATAAAGAACGTGTGTGTGATGTCACCTGAAGGCCTCGATGACATAGGAGGTGGGCGTGGCTCCGGCATTGAGGTTGGGCTTCCAGGACAGAGACACAGAGGTGCGACTGACATCCGTGACCTCAGGTTTGGAGGGGGCGCTGGGAATGAGGTTGGGATCAGTGGGTCTTCCGGGCTGAACCGGAGCACCGAACTCTGGAACAAAGCATCATGAAACACAAGCATGTAATCTCACGCAGTTGCTCCGGGTTACTCAAAAAACACAAATTTGCTTTTAAGCTCTTTTAACACACATTGCACAGCCTAAGCAAATCTGCATCAGGGAACAATGGAAACCAATTACAGGCAGACACCGGTTTAATTTCAAACTCAATTTTCAACTTAATTTCCTGTCCTCAGTTCCTCCTCGACTCCATCTCTACTGTCTTTTATCTCGGCAGCTCTCGGATGTACCTTGCACCTCCAGGTAAGCTTTCCATGATGCCTCTCCGCTGGGGGTGGATGCCGTGCACGTGTACACGCCTGTGTCTCCCAGCTGAAAGACAGGAACCTCTTTATATGCAAATGTATGCGTTTACACGTTTATTAATAGTGATTTTTCGGTGTTGAACACAAACATGATGCCGACTGTAAAACTCTATTGTCACACACACAGATCTGTGTCAGATCAGAACAATGTTTTGAGAGCCAAATCGACCTACAAATGGCTCACATATAGCTGTCTCTGCATTTTAGGATGCGATAAGAGAAGTTTTAATATAGAAACACCTGACCTTTAAAATAACGCACAATAAATCTCATTATTATGCACATTTTACGAAAACCGTTGCAATGTATGTGCACTTACTGGCAAACTCAGTTAACTGGAGATTTTATCAGTTTAATCCACCAGAAACAAAAGGGAATTACAAATTATACGACGTGGGCGTACGGTAGCCGTATACTGCATGCTAATAATAAAACAAAGAAAAAGGAAACATTTAAGACTTCAGCCAATCTGTCAGTCCGTGTACACAAGCGAGCGTGTGAGCTGTCAGAAATAGACCGTCTACTTCAGCTACCGCTGCGTGTGTGTTCCTTTAATGACACGTTCATTAATGCGGACCGCCTAAAGCGCAACAGATAGAGACGCGTCTCCTCGTTCCACCTTATCTTTCCGCTATTCTTCCACATCCTCAAGTGAGACATCGACGTTAATTAAAGTCGTATTCTGACAGCCCACACTGCAGGGACCTTTGACCCCTACGAACAGGGAACCCAGGCGTTTGTGTGTGTGTGTCTGTGTGTGTGTGTGTGTGCTGTGACAGGAAACACTCCTCTCTCAAGCTCCCCCCTTCACTCACTCAGAGAGTGTGTGTGTGGTGGGGGGTGCAGCAGGAGTGTGTTCACACATCAAAACCTGCAGACTGACTGACAGCTCTCTGAACACTG
This sequence comes from Botia almorhae, assembly GCA_036877575.1. Lineage (NCBI taxonomy): Eukaryota > Metazoa > Chordata > Actinopteri > Cypriniformes > Botiidae > Botia > Botia almorhae. The sequence continues at coordinate 55,914 of JAZGTJ010000712.1, read as the reverse complement.
CCTGTTTGTGTGTGTGTGTGTGTGTGTGTGTGTGTGTGTGTGTGTGCGAGAGATGATGTTTCTGGTGTTGTGTGGGATGAAAGAAAAGCCTGTGAGATGGTAGCACACACACACACTTATGCACGAAAACAACGCACACACACAAACACACACACACAGAGTAAAAGATCACAAAGGTTTCACTACACTACAACCCTTGTGGATTTTAAATTATTAATGGAGGTATGGTGAAACAACTGCATAGGAACATACATTGATTCTTTTCTCATAATATTACACCCTTTAGATATGATTTATGAATATATGCATTTGTTTACATTCTTCCTCTTATTGCATTCATATTATTTCCAACCACTCAATTAATGAACAAACAAATCATGTTAATATGGAAACATCTGACATTTCTTTGTGCTTGGAGCTGCTTCTACCGCAATATGTACTGTATTATGAAACGGTTGCTTTTTAAAACGAACAAGAAAATTCATCATATAAACACATTTTTCTCACATTAATCTTGCGTGTCTAGATACACGAACGTGGGTACTTGCGACAAACTTGCGGCTAACATGCGCAAAAAAACACGTAAACAATTTAAAACGCAGCATTCTGAAGATGAGCTGCATTTTTCAATGCGGTCGGTAAAAACGCAGTGCCGTTTTAATATTGGAAACAAAAGGCTGACGGCTCAAACTAAAGTACAAACTTTAGCTTGGAAAGAAACAGTTTTACCTAGCATCTGCTAACCGCATACAGTGAAGCCCCTCCCACTCACAAACCTCTATGAATAAAATATTATTTAAAACAACAGAGCAGAGACGCCGGGCTTGGGATCGGCAGCTCAGCACAGAACTGCTCTCCATTCCCCGTAAATAAATGTTCTGTGTGGTGCGTTTGGAATGGAAAATTCTATAAAAATCCGTTTCTAAGGAAAACCCAACAAGGGAAACAACGTTTTACGAGAACAAGCTCGCTAAAGATCTCACCAGTTTGGTGCACATACTCGAACCTCCATACGTGTAGCTTTTTAATACATCATGGGTTCAGAGTGGAGTTGCAAAGCTATAAATCCAAGAAGGGAAAACGTTCCCATGAACCAAAGTCACGTCCCTGGTTACTGTACGTTCAGTTGAATGATAGATGTGTCCGGCTTTGATGTAAGGATCAGGGGGGAGGTATTGACCCCTGTAAGCCATCGTACCTTAGCATAACGGATCTGCAGTGCTCCTGTGTCGAGCTGTTTGAGGCGAGAGTCATGGGTGGACACCAGCACCCCGTCCTTCCTCCACAGGATGGTGGGAGTCGGGGTACCTGTGGCTTGGCAACTTAGGACCACCGTCCCGTCCACGGCTACAGTCTGGTTGGTGGGACCTTGGCGGACGATGGGTGGAGGTCTATCTGAGATGACTGCAAAAGAAACACAGACAGAGAGAAATCCTCACAAACGAATCACACAAAATCTAGATAATTGCCTGTTGTACTGAACTTGATATAGTTACTTTTTTACATTTTTTAATCTATTTTATTATTACTTTATCGCTTTTTTTAATATATTCCCAGCTTTGACAAATCTAAATTGAATTGAACAGTATTGAATTGATTCATACCGAATTTAACTGTGGCAGAGGCAGACAGACAGACATTGTAAAGAAAGAGTCAAACAGAAAATGAGAGTGAAACACAAAGACAGACAGAAAGTGAGCGAGAGAGAGAGAGAGACATATTGGTCTCATTTTAAGACTCACAAGAGCACGTCTTAAATCCTGACCCACTAATATCATTATAATCACTATAATAAAAAAATGACTTTACTCCAAACCAAAATCCGAAATAGATCCTTTCAGACTTCATAAGAGTCACCCAGAAGCGAGTGCATGTACAGTGAGGGGTACGGGAGCACTGAGAAAATAAAAATAAACGTACCCAAGGAAAAAGAAAAAGTGAGGGAGGAATTTCTGGCAGCAAAGCCGCTGAGTACATGTTTTACCGACGAGCGAGAAACAAAACGAATGTCAAACAGAGCTGGAATCCAATTCTTTCAACTGGAAGCAATTTTCAAATCAGTCAACAGCCGTCGCAGAACGAAGCTAACTACAGACGAACAATTAATACCAGCAGCATTTCAACAGCGCTATATAGGGGTATGTGGGTACCCTTTGTACCCACCAGCCTCAGCTATCATCACCACTGAAATACCCCTCGCCCATTAAAACCACCCCCCGCCGCGTCCTATTGTGTCTGAAAGGAGACCGTGAACGTCTGACGGCGGTAAATGTGACCGTGTTTACGCGCCTCTGATTGTATGCTAGCATTACGACCGTTTATACGGCCGCAATTTGCATAACAGCCACTATCGCACATTTTTGAAGCCCTGCAAGCCGCACTCTGTAAGAACCATCAAACGAATGAATTATGTATCATGTGACACTTACAGGGTAGCACGCGTACAGTTGCGGCCAGGTTCATTCTGTCGTAATTACCGAATCATCATGGCAGTGACCTGAAATTAAGGGCCAAAGTGCAGATTGTGGCCTAAATAACTGGTATTATTTTCTCTAGGTTTGACACCGTATCAGATTTTGGCTACACCATTTTCCAATGTTTTTGGAAAACTCATTTCACTAATGAGTAAACGCTCATGTGTGTTGAGTGAGAACATCTTACCGTCCGTGACCTCCAGCAGAGCTTTGGTGATCACACTGCCGGCGATGTTCAGAGCCTGGCAGCTGTAGTAACCTCCATCCGAACGCTCCACAGCGGTGATGGTCAGGTCGCCAGTCTGAGAGACGGAGAATCGACTGGAGGGAGGAGGAGGCTGGGAGGAGAACAGGAGGTTCTGGAAGAGGAAAACGAGTTGTTGAACATGGAGGTAGAAGATACGAGAACTATCAAGAGGAACGTTTGTCTCGGAGTAGTTCAGGAGATCTGACGGAGAGTCAGTTGTTTCGTTTTAGTATCAACTTTGATGTTCCTCCTAAGAACGATGCATTAATTTTACAGCTCCAAATGAAAACATAACACCGAACATTTAAATTAAACACTGATTTCTTCTTCTAATATTCTTGTGCGAGAATACCAGTTCTTACATTGTGCCAACTTCCAGTGAAAAACAAACATCTTGTTGAGGACTTCCTGCAGGCCAGACTGTGTGATGACTGATATTGTTTTAGGATCAAACACTGAGGATCTGACGAGTGTTATGGAGATGTGGAGAGATGTGTTGTGTTACTGAGCCACTAGAAGTGTGTGTAAACATGCAGATGGCCTTATAAATCTACCAGCTTCATAAATCTGACTGACTTTAATGGGGAGTGCCATGCATTTTAAACACACCCGTAAAACACGTTCATATAAATGAAAAACAGGAGAAAACACACAGATGTTCTCACCTGACTGCCTTCTTTCTGCCAGAAGATAGCGGGCTGAGGACTTCCTGTAGCTTCACACTGAAAGGTCACAGTGCGGCCCATTCCGGCCACCTGATTCCTGGGTCTGACTACAAACACTGGAGGTACTGCAGGAACAGGAGATAAACAGATGAGCTACTGCATGCAATACAGTCACCACAATCTGTATTACACTTTCTAATCCTGCCAAAAGTCATTTAAAACAAAGTTCAGCTCTATCTTAATAACTCACAGTTTTTTGGATTTGTCCTTCAGTTTGTACAAACAAGAACAAATGCAGTTACAGTAATCCACTTACAATGGAAATAGACTTTTATGGTTATGCACCAGACTAAAGATTAAAATACAAACGGTTTTGAATGTGGTTTTGAAGTTTGTTTTTACAGACTGATGGATGAGCCATAAATGAGGTCGATAACTAGTTCTAGCAGATCTGTTAAACACTGCTAAAACTCAACATTGCTTTACAATCAGTGAATAATCTGTGTGTAAATTTGATCTACGCAGCACACTTGATGTAGACAGTTTTTAGTGCTGCATTAGCAGCAGGAGATTAAAGCAAAAGCCATACTCATCTTTTATAAAAGGGGAGATGTAGGTACGGCAGAATATAAAAACAGATGTACACAGAATTAAAAAAAACGCAGTGACCCCCACGCTCACTTCATTTGCATGAGCAAGGGCACGCAGCAATAAAATTTACATGGAGATGGGGGATAAATTTGGCCCATCTGTCCCGGACTGACATTCTTTAATGGTGCCGGCGTCAGGCAGGTCCCTGTTTCTCATGCATCTTAATGACAAACTCCATCTCAGGTCAGAAGTAGCAACAGAACCCTGATTTCTGACGGGAAGCCCGACTTCAGTGCCCGTGAAAGTCCGGCGCCATTTTAGCTTGTGATAAGGAATGAGTATGTTGATCATTTGTGACAGGAAATATGACCCCGCCCACACACGCACAACCCGAGCCCCAGTGTAACACTAAACCAATCTTCGACCTGTCGAATTGCATACCACTGTAATGTGTTCACGGGCATTAGGGGAGAATTTTCAAGCAAGTAAGGCACAAAGCAATAAAATGAGGCGATTTTTGACGTTACCTTGTACGCTCAGAGCGAGAGCATTCGATTTACCCAGGCCTGCTGGGCTGTCACTGCCGTCCAGTGACAGCCCAGGCAAGCGAGCTGATTGGTGGAAAGATGGAAGGTGGATGAATGGAGTTTCTGACAACTTCCTGTTGCTGTCAAAGCAGCGAAAATGGTGACGGGTGACATTTGCAACTTACCAGACACAACTGAAAGAAGAACAAAAAACAAGAATGATAAAACACAGATGTGACGGATGAGCAAATAAGGCACACGCAACACGAGGCCAAAATAACAAGGCATGCATATTAAACAAAATCAGTGCAGTGATGTATGTATGAGAATAACAAAAACAGAAGGTCTGCACACAAACACACATCGTAAATATATCACATGGGCTGGAATATATGGGTTAACTCGTAAACCACACAAAGAAACAATTCAATCCATCGTAAGTTGTGAATACAGAGTATGAATGAAGGTTTTCTTCTCAGCTGGACAAAAGATTAATGAGGTGATTGATGTAACCTGGGGTCTGACCCTTTTAAAGCTGCGGTGTGCCATTTCTAAACCTCAAAATCTACACGAGGCCTTTAACTGCTACAATTGATCATTAAAGTGGAAAAGAATGTCTGAAATATTATTTTTCAGCAAACGTTTCTATATAAACATATTGCTAAATAATACCCATCAGAAAAGAGTAACCGGAATAAAACATGTGCAATAATGCTATTGGTTAATATAACTTCACCACACCTACATGGCCTTGATTACATCAGCAGAAAAACATGGACATTTCAGAGGCAGTGAGAGTTGTTAAATAGGTCCATTTTGAGTGTTTTACGAAAATAAACGCCAAAATGTAGACAGAAACTAAGGCAAGATATAGATTTGAGAACAGCTGGGCAAAGAAAACTCGCTTGGCCCGGCTGGGACGGGCTTGTTTCCTCTCTTGGCAATGGTTGCAGCTTCCACTCCACTTGGTTTCCATGGCCCATTAGCAGAGCTACTCCTGGGACTCGCATGGCATTCTAGCACTTTCCTCTAATACATCAATACTAATGACTAAATCACCAGCTGAGAGAGGCCTCGTTTGTACCCAGCATTATCTTTTCATGGCCTTTTAAGAGGGAACTGACTCTTATTCTAAATCACTTGTTTGAGAGAACGTGTGTATGTGTGTGCACGGACGTGTCTCAAAACCTAGTAAGCCACCTACGTAGACAGCATATCCGATATCGTTCTGAATCATTCAATAAAACATTTCACTGTTCAAATGTGACTACGATGCCCCAAAGTGCTGTCAAGGAAGAAAGCACAAAAGGTTTTGAGACACAATTCATGCCCTGTTGCCTAAAAACACCAAGCAGACAAAACACATTTTTTAAAAGAGGGATCTCTCAACATTTTAAAATGCTAGAGATGAAACGTGTGATTAATATGATTACTTTGGCATTTAAAAAACAAGTCTGTGCCAAAGGCACGTTAAGTTGAGAGTCTTTTCGTGGAATGGATAGATTATTGAAGAAGACATGTTCCAGTGTTACAGGCTGCCAAACACACATGTAAAACAATAATTCAGTAATATGTGTATGCAGTTGAAAGCAGTGAAAGCAATAAGCAGAGCAGTGAGGGAAAAGAGAAATTGCTCAGGGGTGTGAGGGACACAATGTGGACGCTGTTCTCTGAAGACCTGAGGCACAGCGTAAAAAACACTCAGGGCTTTAGCAGAAAAAGAAAACAAGAGTTGAGAATTAAAAAATGACCTGGAAATACCAGTAATACCAGTGTGTCCTTATATATATAGAACACACCTCTTTTGTGTGTTTTTTTGCACATATGTGTGTATGTGTCCTAAACCTATAAGGATAGGGTACATATACTAAATGTATGTATACACACACACACACACACATATATACACACACGTGTATGTGTGTGTATATTTATATATACACTATATGCTTAAAACACATTCTGAAAATGACTATTAATAACACATAAACACAGCTGAACTTATAATGGACACGTAATTATTTTATAAAAATGTCGTGTTTATTTGTTTTAGCCGCAGCTTAAGTTTCAACAGTTGGGTCAAAAAAACTGTACGCATTTTTCAAAATGAAGTATCCAGTCAGACAAAACAACCTGACAAACTGTCAAACCACCGAACGTGTGTCTGAAACGAACAGCTGTGAATAAGCTCGTCAAACAAAGAGACCATTTCCCGCCCATCTATGTAATTTCCAACTGAAGGTAAACGCTTGTAGGTGTAAAGCAGTGATGTCATTGACTGTGGTGAGTGACAGCGCGCGTCGAAGCGTTCGTACCGTGGACGGTGAGCGTGGCGCTGGCTTCTGTCTTTCCCATCATGTTCTCGGCCTGACAGGTGTAAGTACCGGCGTCTGCTGAAGTCAATCTCTTCAGTTTAAGGGTGTGATCCTCCCAGATCTCGTGTCTGAGGTGATGAGAAATACAATTAAACGAGATGATCCTGATGGTGCCAAACAAAACCCTTCACATTCTCTTACCCATCAAGAGGTTTTTCAAAAGAAGAACTCATGACGGCAAACAGTATTTACAGCTTTATTGTTGAGATCTGCCCTTCTCCATTTAATTTACTTTAAACTACAAAAACACACAATCAACATACCGTCCCTTCGGAAGTTCTCCGTCCTCTTTCCTCCAGCGGATGGTAGGTACAGGGTCGCCTTGAGCTTCGCACCTGAACTCAACGCTCTGGTCCACTAGAACAGACTGACTACTCGGCTTTCGTAAGAAACTGGGCCTCTCTGCACACAAACACACACACACGTTGTTTCATGTTTTACAGGAACATTCCATAAACGTATGAATCTCCTATCCCAACCCCTCACAGAAAACCTTCTGCTAATTTAGATTTTCAAAAAAGATCATTCTGTATGATTTATAAGACGGTTTCCTCATAAGGACCTAAAAATGTCCCCATAAGGTCAAAATCTTTGAGAAGTTCTCATCTGTAATCTGACTTGCACTCCATCCTGTCTCAACATATCCATTTTACCATATATTAATTCCCTCTCTCGTTTTATAACAGATACATGTGGGACTCTAAGTGGATTTCCTCTGACAAATAATCAACCCTTCATTTTTCTGTCCAGCTTGACCTTTGACATTGTTGTTTCAGCCTAAAAGTGCACACAGCTAATCCTAAAACAAGCTTCCTCTCAGATTTACTTGGATTATGGAACTCTAACACTAGCCTACAGCAAATCTGTTGAGATTATTATATATCCCGTTGTTATGAGGATACAGAACTACAGACCCTTTTAAAGCACATTTATCACTGTTGTTAATTCACATGCATTGATCGCGTGCAATGCAGCTATCGATTTTTTTTAATCTGTGTTGTGTTTACTACAGTCTGCCTTTATATAACAGTGTATACAATGTGGCATTGAGGACAAGCTGCCATTGGACCTTATTTGCAAAACAGCAGAACCATTTGTAAATTGTAAAAACAGTAATAAAGATTGCCGTACTGCTGGGACAAGAGTCGGAAGTCTCCAGTCTTCTGTACACTAATGTTTTGTGGCATAAACTGATACATTATGATGCTGGACAATAGACAAATATATATGTTGTGTGTATATGTGTGTATTCATGTATGAAATGTTATGTTTAAACCATCTAGTGTGTGTGTGTGTGTGTGTGTGAGAGAGATGGTATTTGTTTCATGGCAAACACTACAAAGTTTAATGGGTCCATGTCTCCTAAATGACACGCTCGGGTCTTCCTGCAGCTATGCACACAAACTCCAAACATCTGGACGCTCTCCTGCCTTGCCCATAAACAAACACTTCATACGACGTGTGTTTAAGTGACTCCATCTGCATTCAGCTGCACTCAAGGTTTGTGTGGGAACCTGACTGAACCTGAAGACAGCCAATCGCGCGTGAGTATTTGCGAATCATGAATCGGATGTCAGAGCTATAATCTCATAATCTAATCACGCTGTTAAATAAACAGCTTTCTGAATACCTTCAGATTTTTACTGGAAACTCTTAATCGTACAGCGTGTAAACATGACGTTTGGTTGTTACACACCAAGAACAGTCAGCTCTGCGATTTCACTCTCTCGCTCGCCCATCATGTTGGTCCCCACGCATACGTATTTCCCCGCATCCGTCTTCCGGGTGTTGGTGATCATTAGTTTTCCTCCTCTTATCTGTTGGACAGAAAACACGAGCCACAAACAAGTGATTAGTAGCCACATATACCTAAACACATACACCTATACAAATAAATACATTCATATATCTACATTATACATATACGTGTGTGTGTATGTATACACACACAGACCACACACCTATATGAATGCTTTTCAGTGTGTATATATGTGTGCATTGGCTATAAAGGTCAGCCTATATTTTTCCCAGGGTTTTGATTACAGACCAAAGGGCCCTTTCTTTGTTCTCAGGCAATCATAGGGGCAGCTGGGGGTCCTCGTTCACCTGAGGAAGGGCTCGCACTCACGCGCACATACGCGACAAATCTGATCCCTGCATTAGCAGACCACACGGTGAGTCAATGAGGGGGAGCAGAAAGTGGCAGCTCTCCTGCGGCCCCCTAGCTGACTGCACTTAAACAGGTCGACATGTGGGTTCACTTTCTGCCAGCCCATGTCATGTCTCATTGGTTATCATTCGCTGTGGTCAGCGGCGGGTTAGATCAGAGTATGTTAACATGTGGAATGTGTAAACATGCTCTCAGTGATAAAGACCAGAGGCGTAACTAACAGATACATTGGCTGTGTATCCCATAATTTACAAATTAGTTACAGATATTACGCTTATGTGCACCAATATCTGCCAATATCTGCACCGAACCGTGACATCACAGCTGGAAATGCCCAATAAATGAAAACTAGAACGAACAATAAAACAAACAAACGATCAAAACACAGGCAGACAAATAGACAGACAGAAATATAAAAAGAAATGAATGAACGTGCAAAAAAACAGACAAAACAAGCGAAACAGTCATCGGCTCTCACGGGACGTCTCCAAGCACTTCCTAACCGGACACTTCTAGAATCTTCTGAAGCATTCTTGAACTCTCCTAAATATTAATGATGGAAAGAGTCTTTAAACAAAAGAGAGGGCAGAGGGGAAAGGAAGAAGGGCGAGTTTATTTAAGACACCCCACGGTGCTGAAGAGAGTTTGAAGTCTCATTATGTTACTGTTTGTTTGAGCGAGAGCTTAGCGGCTGATATGGCACGAGACGCACAAAGCAGACGAGGTCAGGTCAGGCGTAAGAGTGTGTGTGTGTGTATTGAGGATAACTTTACAGTGTGGGCGGGAGAGGCAGAAACCAAAGAGAAAGTGAGACGCTACCTTAAGGCAAAGGCACAGCTAAGACCTCAGCGCTTCAATGAGCACAATAATGAAATACTGCATTTTACATTAGATTAAACCATTTTTTGTTGACTTTTCCTCAGTACCGAATAAAATATATTTTTAATCAACCCTACTGAAAAACAAGCAGGCTAGTTCTGCTGCTCCCCTAGTTTGGCTAACTAGCTGACCCCCTTAGGCTAGTTTAAGCAAGCTAATTTCTGTAAAAAACATGACCACTCTGAATAGTGGAAGTTTTCACTGAGCTTGCCGCAATGCATTCTGGGATGGCCTCATCTGCTCAGGACGCATGCGACGCTGCCTTCAATTTTAGCCATAATGAGGTATCCCTCAAGAAAGCATAATTTCCAGCAGTGAAACCTAAAAATATTGCCTCGGTTGGCAGCTGGCTAAGATTTGAAAGCGAGTCGGTTCTGTTGGATATTCCACAAATTTAGCAGAACTTCTGTTACCGCCCTTACACTTCTCCTCATATCCGAGCACACACAGACACATATTTGGAGTTCCATCACGGCAGGATTGCTTTGCTGTCCACCCAGAGTCAATGAATCCACCCTCGCTGTCTCTGTTCTCCCGTAACAACAGGAGGGCCGTTGAAGACGCAATCAATCTGAGTGCTGGGAGATTGCTGTGTTCGCTTGCCTTTTGTCTTGTGTTGTTTGGCAGGGCTGGTTGAGCAGAAGCGCTCGTACGCCGCTGGCTGCGCAGATTCATCCAGCAGATCGGATAATCACAGACACACGTGAAACAAAAACGCTGCGAGACAATGCAGAGCGGCTCCAGTTCATTATTTCAGCGGGCTGCAGCAATTACTGCTGAAACGCAATTAATGGTGAAACTGGAGCTTTTTCATTTAGAGATAAGCGAGAGCTCCAAACAAACCAATTATGCTAATTGTTATGCAGATCTGTAAGTGACCTAATGTTTCAGCGAGCCTCACTTCACTGATGTGAGTATCATTTTGGGCCAAACACAAATTAAACACACACACAAACAACAATAATACAGAAAAAGACAATCTACCCAATGCTGTTTACCACAGTGCAAAAAATTACAGTAATATTTACTGTACTAAATTTATGCTTATTTAAATAATAAAAAAAACAATTTTATTGTACTACAGCAAACAAAAGTACTGTAGCAATTATCACGGAGGAAAAAGTAAAACAACTGGACCCATTACGGTAATGAGAACAATGTTTTCAGCATTATGAGATTTTGTGTGTGTGCTTTTGAGATGATGATTCACTGTACAGTGTCTGAACACACACTGCAGACTGGAGATAAGCAACACACACCAGCAACCAACACACACTCGCCCTCATTGGATTCAGCTTTATAGCATCACAATCACATACAGAGTCATCACAGTTGAACACCGTCTGATGTGTAATGTGTTCTCAGGGAACTGTATGTAACAGGGAACGTTCTCAGAACATTGGCTAACGTTCTTTAAAAGTTCTGTGAAAGCTCTCTTAAAGCGCTCAAAAATGTTCTTCCAGTAAAATTTTTAGAATTTTTTTAACATTCTATATTATACACCAAGATGTGGATGTTAGCGGAACGTTCTAAAAACATTACAGAATTTAAGAAATGTTTGAATAGCGTTCTTATAGCCAATAACTATAGTTTTTGTTACTTCATGGAAACATGAGGAAAACATTCCTACAATGAAGAAAGTGTGAACTGGGACATTTGTATTCTTAACCGCTGCCGGCAGTTTGATTAAAAACAACAACCCCCGAAACCTTTAGCTTTATTCTATACAAACAAGCCAAATGGAAAACGACCAGACCTGGAAACATCAAAGTCACTCTTTTACGACAAAAGAGGCCTGATTGATTCCTTTACTTAATTTCTTGCACATTTAATTAGAGGAACCTAATTGGTGGCCCTGCTTTAAAGACTGCATTAAATCAGCCGAGAGAGTTTTCGCCTCGCGAGTGCTGTGAAGGCAAACTTTATATTCCCTCATGCCCCTCCAATCAGATGAATGGGCTCCATTAATTTTCCCTGACAGAGTCGGCCACGACGCAGTTTAAACGCTCATCAGCAGAAGCCCTAATCGGCCTTCATTTGCTTGAAAAATGCAGCAGAAGCAATTGTTATTCGCACGTTTTGTGGGAACTTCGTTTCTGTGTGGAACGCATTCATTTCAGCCAATGAATCACTGAGCCTTTGTTAGCAAGAGTCAAGTGGAAAGTAAGGCATTACAAATCTGGTTTACTTCGCAAAAACTCTGGTAATGCGATATCTTGAGAACTGCCTTCTATTTTTAAATCTAGCTTAGCGTGTGTAGCTGCTCACCATCATATGTTTGGAGCTAACGGGGTATGATTTATGTTTGGATGCTGGTGTGTTGGTTTACCAGTTTTTTATCTAGCTTTAACTAGCAGGACTTCCTTGATCAACCAGCTTTATTAAAAACCTAGCAAAATTCACTATGGCTATGCTGGTCCATTAGGCTAGCATTAACCAGCAGCTGAGCAAACATGGACATTTAAGCTGGAGCAGACAACGGCTAAGTTCCTCTTACCGTGATCCTCTCATCCCTGTCGTCTATAGTGACCCCATCCTTCTTCCAGGAGATGGTGGGTTCCGGGTGCCCGCGGGGCGGCTGGCACTCCATGACTGCAGGCTCGCCCGCTGCGACCATCACGTCCACAGGGTTCTGTCTGAAATCATCCCGAAGAACTGATGGAGAGAGAGAGAGAGAGAGAGAGACATTAGACACATGAACGCCATTTCCACAACTGGTTTTCATACGGGAAACTGTGGCAGAGGAATAACAAATGAGAAACTGCTAGAGGAACATTCTTCTGCTCCCGTCCAACGCGAAGCACCTCTAATCCATTTCAAACAAACCACGATTAGGTCTAAAACTTTTGTTTACATTAGCTAAAACCAGTAAAAGAAGTTGAAAACGCTGATGGAGACCCTGTTACAGTGGAGTAAGTGATATGAATGTGGAAACCATGCGAGCAGTGAAGACTGAACATTCATCTGGCCCACCGGCCGCTCATGTGTCACGCTCAAGTGTGCAGTAATGTCTACAGTCTGCTGCACAGGAACACTCAATGTATATTTAAGATTCTAAGCAAGTTAGTCAACCCTGTTATGTTGAACTGTGACAGATTTGCTTAAAGCCGTTCCATTAATCTTAGACAACACGGTTCGAGTGTCGCATTTATACAGTACAGAAACACATTTGATTAGTTTAGAGGTTTTCATTAAACGGGCTACACATGACATGGGAAAAACTTGTGGTATAATAGCAAGTAACAATCTCACAGACAATTCATCCAAGATGACAAACGTTGATTTTGAAACACGCTTCCTCGCTGAAAATATGTACGTTACATTTGTGATTATATTATAATACTATATATTATAATTATATATAGTATTTACATATAATTAACCGTATACGTAATGTTCCGGTGTATTTAAGAGTAATTATATATTCATGTTGAGCAGTATCATTAAAAAAATGAGGTGATCAAATTAAAGCTAAGACTGTTTCACCCAATAACTGTGTGATCCAGATTCAACCTTGTGTTGCTCGGATAAGCATCACAGCTCAATGTACAATGTACTAAACGGCAGGCCATGACCCTGACAAAACCAGACGTTAACAGTATTACAATAAATTGCTAGTTTTTCAGTATTTTATTTTAGGTCACTCTGGAATTCGGAGATCCCCAGATTACATACATATAAGGATTTCTGCCCTTTCCTGAACTTTGGTTGAATTCGTCAGAAGCGCAAACTTCTCACGACCCTCGCCGTGTTCCCGTCGGGTTGATTGACCTCAGCGTTAGATCAAAGCGAGATGCTCACTGTAACCTGAACTCCTGACTGCCTCCAAATTCCTCTAAGACTTTAAGCACTTAATTGGCCATATGATTCCAGTTTCTACTGCTTGTAATGTCACAGCAGGTAAAAATCCCCTTTTAACCTCGGAAAAGTCCAAGACGAGGCGATTCGCTCCGAACAAAATGGAAATAATTATTTTTCCATTCCCTCGCATCTTTTCTCTATAACATTCTCTCAAGCACATCATTTCTTCCAGCGAGGAATTTAAAAAGGCCCCTCGTTTTCCTTGACCGAAATAATTAGTACTTTCATGAAGGAAAAGCCACACACAGCAGAAGATCTCTGGAAGATGGAAAGGTCTTCTGGGGAGGTTCAGTATCTAATGTCGACCGTGTTCACCATTTGTGGATCAACACGGAGGTTCTGATTTTCACACCAGATCAGACAAGCATCCAAGACGGAGTTTCCAAAGTTCCTCATTTTGATTCGACCTTTCGGCTGAGAAATTTGATAACATGCTCTCAGTTCTAACAGGGCCTTTTGGGAGAGGCTCTGTGTGTGAATATGTCGAGCTCTGAACATGTGTCTACAAAATTGGGGATAGTTGAGCTCTGGCAATGATTTAAACCACTGGAGTGAGACCAAGAGCGAGAACATGATGGTAAGTGAGAGAAGCCAAGAACTTTTCTTTTAACCGAAAGACTGTAACATGCACCGACATGGATAAAGTACAACGAACAAACAAAAAACATCCCCTACAAATTTTGTGATTTCATTGTTTGGATTGATCATGAAATATAGGTTGTGCTGTTTCTGGATCAGCTGTTCTCTCTCACTGGGTCTAAGACCAACTGCACAGACTGAATTGCATCTGTAGGTGTGCAAAATAATGTGCAAATCTTTACAATTTTTCTTAAAATTGTACGCAGAAGTTCACGTGGCACCATGGTTACTGAATTGGCATCGTTTCGCGCTGAAACACGGCAAGCCAACAGTGGCTGCGCAGATTCAAGAAATGTGCAGATCTTCGTGCTTCGTGGAAATTGGAAACAGATGGTGGTTATGTCAAATTAAAATGAGATTTGCGTTGATATTCCTCTTACATTAATGAAAATGAATATTTAATACCGCACTCTGGCTGCGGATGGATGATAGCATGAAGTCTGTTGGGCGGAAATGAAATGGATTCTGCTGAGCCACCACAGAAGGTTTCTGGAGTGTTCTACTGGAGCCATTGGGGAACTGGAGATTGGCTAAAAAAAGCAATTCGTAATCCTGAGCTGGCGGAGACACGGGGAGCTTTGTCAAGAGAGGGATTGTGAGCTTTTCCACCGGGACTCCAGACACCCTTGCGGAGGAACCGTGAGGAACGAGTGAAAAAATAGTTACGGTAAAGCATACACTAGTCAAACCAGCACAGAAATGTATTAGAAATCATAATGGTCTCCTAAACCAGCAAGGGAACAACAACTGACCAGTTCAATAAACAAACTGTTGCTACACCATCTCAACCAGAAAAATATCTGGTCAACTAGCTTTATCAGAAAGATGAGGGTTGACCAGCAACATGAACCAGTCTGAACAGGCAGGAAATTCAGGTTTGTAGGTCTGCTCCTCTACCTGTTCATCATTGCTTTGGCCCTTTTTCTACTTCTTTAAACCATTCAATAAATTGCACAGGTCCAGTCCAACATCACGTACAATGACACGGGCCAAATGATGGAATCATAAGGATATCAAAGGAGACAGAAATGAGAACGTGAACAGAAGTGAATTGTTCGAGAGAACAATTCCATATGAACAATACGCGCATACTAGCGCAATCTTTCCCAGATGTGATCCCTCTCTGCCAGCTCCCCTCTGGATCATCGGTCCACATGGTGCCTGCTAAGCATAATACAAAAATGGAGGGATGACAAATTAGAGCAAGACCTCATTGAGAACATTCTCCAAAGCCTGGGTCAACACACCACTGCAGAGCAGATGCAGTGCGAGTCTGGAGCTCTGCCATTGGCTGATTATCCAACACTGAAGACCAAGAATGAAGAAAGAGACAGCACAGCAAGAAAGAGTGTGTGTGTGTGTGTGTGTGTGTGTGTGTGTGTGTGTGTGTGTGCGCGGTCTGATTTGACCTAAATAATGGGGACAAAGATGACCTCAAAAAACATGAAATAAGCTTAACAGTGAGGATACCCTTAAGAACAATCCTTATTATTTAAACTGCTTAATAAACATATAACATACAATACCAACATGTGTGTGTGTGAGAGAGAATGTATGCACACATTTGCCATAACAAAACAGTACTGCACTAGCGCTATAGTACAGTCATAGTATCAGATGGTAACACACAAACATATATAGGAACTTTAAATATTAGCATGGTAGTAAGAATGGTACTACTATTGTACCTTGCAATACACAAAGTAATACCATCATACTTTGTAAGGGCAAATATACATTTATGCATTTGGCAGACGCTTTTATCCAAAGCGACTTACATTGCATTATACTATACATCGTTTCTGAGCATGTGCAATCCCTGGGATTGAACCCATGACCTTGGTGTTGGTAACGCCATGCTCTAACCACTGAGCTACAAGAAAGCTGTAGCTCAATATAAACATTCTTGCAGTATTGTTAGCAAAAATGTTAACGTTACATATCATATATATCAAAAACATTATTCTAAGTAGTTAGTGGAACGTTTAAAAACGTAACAGAATTACACAACGTTCCTTAAACTTTCAAAACAACATTTTTAATGTTTGTGTTACTTCACGGAAACGTTAGGGTAACAATATTGCTAGCTGGGAAGGCTCCTCTATTTCGCTTTATCTCCCCTAAACTCTCCCTGCATTACACTTTTTCCATTGTTTTTCATCAAACCATCTTAAGCCCACTCCTCATTCATCACTGCCTGCTGCTTGAACCCTCTCTGCTGTGTGAAGGGTCTCCAGGGCTGGTGAGGACCAGCACTACCCGCTGGAAATGCACACACGAGTGAAGACATACTATACCTGCCTGGAGTCTAAAAGAGTGGATCGATACGCTGCTCTCATTAGCCGCGGAGAGCTCAGAGTTGGGTCGCGGAAGCTTTACAGCCCCCCGGTCCATCTGTACAGCCGCGCATTCACTGCAAGCTAACCCTGCCTGGAGGTGCAGCAGGCGTCCGCTGGGGGTTTACACCTCCCTCCCTGTTGTTTTGCTGCTCTTTCGATCTGTGCAGCTGATACCTCTCATGCTTCTATCTTGGCAAGTTTAGACTTTAAAGGAAGGCCCCCAGCTATGGTGCAGTAATCCCCTGCCTCTGTGCCCGTGTGTCAGCGCGGTCAAGGTCTGGTGTGTGCGTAGATAAGGTGACTGTGAGGAGAAGGGACGTAGTGAGTGATCTCACAGGCGAAGAACGAAAGCCGGGGCCAATCTCTGTCCGTGCCAATCTCATCATCTTTTTACTTTAAAACCAAAAAGGCTCCCATTGTGCGGGACCGCGAGTGCGTCTGCGAGCGCACGAGGCATCTGGTGCTGGGGTAAACATTGCAGTACGCTTCAGCTATGCAGAAATAAACAGACAGTACTTGAGGAGCCACAACTCATTTCTTTAGTTGGTATCTACAACACAGACGAAGAGCTGAAAGAAAAGCTTACACCACCAGCGAGGAAACCTGGCTGGTTTATGCTGGTTTTTAGCTGGTCTAGATGGTGGAAACAGTTCATTGAATAGTTAATGGTGTTGCCTTACAAAATGGTCATTAACCAGAATTGTCCTGGCTAACTGTGGAAATCTAGAAAAATCCAGACCCAGTGAGGACCCAGTCACACCAGCATTTTAAAAAGAACACACGCTGTTAACCACCAGTTCTGATGTTTTCAACAAGGGAAATCAGTGAGGCACTGCGAAACAGTCATAACAGACCCATGACAAAAACACTTAAAGCCCACCACACCTGACAGTCGCATTTTGAGATCAACTCTCCCCTATCGCTTTCTCCATGACCTCAGAAGTCTTCCTCTGATGTTTCTCCGTGTGTGTGTGGAAATAAAGGCTTTCTTTCAACCCCTCTATGGTCTGTTAGTCTTGCGGAGGTCTGTTGAAATGAAACAGCAGGCACGTGATTTTACTGCCATATGCTTTGCTTGGAGCTGATGAAGGACAAGTTCTGCCTTAACTATTCAATTACCCAGTGACCTGTTTTTTTAAAGGGGTGGCAGGGGAGGTACGGGACGTGTAGTGTATTTCAGCAGGGTGATTTAGAGACTCTTATATCTCATTTGGGAGTGATTGTAAAAAGCTAAAGTGTTTTCACGTAGAAAAAAAGTGACATCGGTCGGAGGGAGAGACTTCGGTGAACTTTTCCCAACTCGCTCGACTTGGCGGCTCGTCCGGGAGGGATTATGATGTCATAGGAAAAAAGAGGAAGCTCCAATCAAGCGAATGAAACACTGACGGTACTGTCAATAAACAGACGAATATGTGGAAATATCGTTTCAATGAGGATTAAATTGAACTGCCGCTCAGTCCTCAGAAATGATATTCCTGAACTCATTTTCGCTCGCTCATTTAAATTGTGAAAACATTCAACAAGTCGGTGTAAATCCCAAACAAAAACAAAGTCAGAATCTAATGGAAAAGGTCTTGGCTGATTAATAGTGCATGTCAGGTTTTAGTGACCTGTTATTTTAGGGTGGTGGACTAAGAAAAGGGTTTATTCATCAAGTTTAGTGGAAGAGGACCTGAAAGGAAACCACTATTGATAGGAGCCCCCACCACATTTAGACAGGGGACCCCGAAAGCAAAGGAGACAAAGAGCCCATTCACACTACCTGTTTATTAACATGAACAGAGCTGTCCGTACATAATCTCAGAAGGGCAAGAGGTTACCAACCTCACATACTTTACTGCAAAATGACTGCAAGCCAGTTTGTGAAAACCCAGCTCATGCATGTACAGGTTATCACTACCTAACAAAAAGGCCCAAACCAGCCTAAGCTGGTTTGTCGGTCTGGACAGATGGGCAGTGTTTATAACAAACCAGCTGAAAACAGTATCCAGTTTATGGATGGTCTGTAAGCCTCCATACAAACCTTAAGATTAATTGTTTGTTTCAGAAGTATGTTGTATCTTGTATGTTGTATATGTTTACAAACCGTTGGCTAATGTTCTTTAAAATTGTTTTTAGTGCTCAGTAGTTTTAAAAAGTTACAGAACTAAAAAAAAAGTTTGAATAAGGTTCTTATAGCCAGGCAATAACGTACTAAAATAACAATCACACACATTTTGAACACTTTTAAAATAATATTTGTAATGTTTTTGTTACATAACGGAAACATTAGAGAAACGTTCTAACAACCTGAAATTGTTAGCTGGATACTTGTTTGATTTTGAGATGCAATACTCAATTTACTTTTAAACTCCAGGTTCAAACAAAACAAAGTTCTCTATTAATTTGATCAAGCCTTCGACACGTTTCCCACAATGCTCGGCGGCGGCTGTCATCAGGGTAATTGTTCAAAATCATCATACGATAACAGGGCCACAGTGACGGGAGGAGGGTGCCACGAGTGTTGTGAAAATAAAAAAGCTTTCAAATAAACCGTCCAAACAAACATATTGGGCCACTTGAGAGCTGGTGTTGTTTTGTGTGAAGACTATTTAAAAACGGCTTGTCAGGCGAAGTGTAGCAGCGAGTCTGACAGGTCCTCGTGTAGCTATGTGGGTAAATTCGTGTAGCTATGTGGGGAGAAAAGCTGAGCGACGGCCTAAATTAGTTGACAGCATCAACTTAAATGATTCTTACAGAAAATCTAAGACATAGATACTACACAATACTACTGTAATGGTGGTAACCAAGGCGTTGCTATGCAGTTGCTTTGCGGATTTTGTTGCACTGCGATTGCAAACTTTTGGGTAGAAATGATTATTTCGTTGCAAGTTGCAGAGTAGTGTTTGAAAAATTGTACATTTTGAATGTAAAAATGTAGATCTGTTTAGAAAACAGTGACTGTGCAAACCAAAGTTCACGTCAATGCAAAAGGACCTCTATTGTTTATTCTTGCTACTTTTCTCCTTAAGTGAAGCAGACATCCAACACTATCGTACAGGCAATTCGTACAGCCCCCCCGAGCAGAATGACCTGCAGAGAACACACACACACAGAGGGGCATCAACCCCTGGGGCCAGTAACATAGGCCTACAGTCTTCTTACACACACACACACACACACACACACACACACTACACTAATCCTACCCCAAGACTTAACCATCACAGAAAACTTTCTGCTATTTAAGATTTTCAAAAAGATCATTCTGTTTGATTTGTAACCTTGCTTCTTTATTTGGACCTAAAAATGTCCCCACAAGGTCAAAATGAACCGGTATTACTATACTTGTGGGGACCCTATAATATAGTAAATCCAAGGGCCACACACAAACACACACACACACACACACACAGAGCATTCTCCTCTGTGGTAAAATGATAGTGTAAATGCAGGTCAGGCAGCCTCGTTTGCCTTGTTTTGCGTTTTCTTTTGTTTGGAAGAAAATTGCATCGTTTATTGGCTTGATTTTCATCTGCGATCTTCTGCGTTTTACCAAAATTGCGATCTAAACAATCTGATTTTCATGCATAAACAAAAAGACAAAATTTGAGCACGGATTAGGTCTAAATACTGCAGTTCTTCTGCAACCATCTTGCCATATTAGGAACAAAGAGCAACAATTTACAAAGAAAGTGTGTGTGTGTGTGTGTGTGTGTCTGACGTCTCAGGCATGCAAATAAAAGCCCAACAGCTGTAGTTGTTATCTGGCCTGCGTGCTGTTTCCATCAGCCCAGATACAGATACTTATTTCCTTTTCTGGGAGCTGAGGGGCATTGCCAAAGCCATAAACACCAGACGCATCTTCATAAATCCACATAAACGAACATAAATACACATACAAAGATAAATCACATGGCCCATAGCAGTGGGAGAGCAGAGGGGATTTGCCTGCTGATTTGTCTGTATGGATTAATCCAGCTGTAGAACCGCAGCGTTCTGGTTTCTCGACTAAAGACTCTGGAGACGCAGGTCTGGAGACGAGGGACTGTGGTTAGCTGCTGTTCTGTTTTTTCTTTTTGGAAGTTCAGTACAAATGTATTATTTATTCTTTAGGTCAACACTGAATTTTGGCACGCAGACGGTAAAGTGATACGTCGGAACGTTAAGTCGTAATCGCGAAGAAAAAGAAATCTGTGGTTTAAACAGAGTGCAGGTTACCACTGAGGTTTGTTTATCTTTGTTATTTTTTGTTGGTTTTTCTTTGAAACTGTAAAAATATCCAGAGTAGCTTAAGAAGATCAGCTGGTGGTGAATTTTTAAAATTTGAGCCACACCAAGCAGAACTGCACAGTACTGAACATTCCCACCGCCTGCCATTGGTCAGTCAAACAAGTAAGCCCCGCCCCAATCTCAGTCGAGCCAATGTGGCTGTGTTGGGCTGTTTAAACAGAGAGATATTGAAAATGCCTCACACAGAAATTAGCCCTAAAAATGCCTTTAAACACACAAAATTAAATCACAACATGACTACACATGCTAAAAGCTTCGAACGTGACCACAAAACGAACTGGAATTTAAGTCTGAAATATCTACACCACTAGCAGTACCAAACGGATTTTCCAAAAATGATGACATAATGCAGACATATCATATTATATGCATTATATAAACAAACCCCATACTCACAACCTCATTCGAGTCAACTCATTTTAACACCTTTGCCGCTCATGTTGGCACCCAGCATTTCAAAGGAAACGCTCATTTGTTCCAGTGATGCATTGTGGGAAGGTGGTGTATTAAAAACTGTCAAGTCAAGCTGGTTTTGAAATTTCAGGTTGTTGAGATCATTTGTAGCTATTTGGTGAAGTGTAGCTGTAACTAATTATTTTGAGCTTTGAGAGAGAGAGAGAAAGAGAGAGAGAGAGAGAGAGGATGAGACAGTGTGTGTGAAAAAGACTGAAATGCACTGAATCGGATGAGAACTTGAGATTACGTCAGTCACATGAGGAGGAAACACAATACAGACTGTTTTACTGTCATAACATGGACAAAAAGAAGAGAGAGTGACAAAGAGAGAGAGTGAGTGAGAGAGAGAGGGTCTAATTTGAAAGGTATACATGAAATAAAAGGCTAATTTGGGTAAAGTACATTGTGGGATACAGTACTCCGCACAGCATACATACTACACTACATACTTCTGATACAGGACAGGTTTGGGGTAATATACAGCAGATTAGTCTTAAGCTCCAATTCTGGCCAGAATTCAACAGCTAAACACACTGTAAACAGCTCGACTGACTCTCGCTGTCTGAAATAATCCATCAGGTCGTTCATAAGCTGCTTCCAGGCGCATTTTTCCAAAACATCCTACCGACTCTGGTTAACACGATGGCAACAGGAGAGACAGAGAAATTGAAAGAATACAGAGGAAAGAGAGAGAGAGAGAGTGGGGGGTAATTGGAGAGGGAACGCGAGAATGAGAGGGTAAGGAATGTTAAAGAACGCGCGACCGAGCAAATAGGGGTCTCAGGATTGAGGCTAGGCAGCAGTTGATCCAGAGGGCCACATCTTTCTCTGATCCACTCGGGTCTTCAGCCCAATGGCTTCCACATGGATGCTAACCTACACCAGATGAGCCTGGAGAAGATGAAACAACACTCATATCCCGTATCTGTAAGAAGAATCTGAAACTTAGACAGGACGACGATGGAATGAGAGAAAGAGAGAGAGAGAGAGAGAGAGGTCTAAGACTGTAAAGATGGAAATTGCAGTTCTGGTAGAGTTGCAGGCGTTTGTGAGAGAAAGACCAATTGTTTCTGAGGACAATTCCCAAAAATACTTTCTTAATCAGTTTTTGTGTGCATACGCGTTGTTTTCCAATAAAAACATCTCAACGTCGTTAAAACAAGATAAATTTACTTCAGAAGCAAAATTGTTTTAGATAAACGACCTGTTTTCACAGAAAACATCTAGAATTAGGTTTATTTTTCTTACCCCATTGAAAAATTGTCTCTTTGTTCTGTTGCTGTTGTTGTTTTAAGCATAAATCTAACCATATTTACTGAGAATTACGCTTAAAACCAGAAAAACAGTTTGCCAGTGGGATAACGGAGTAAAAAAAAAACGAGTAAATAAAAAGCATTATGTTAACATTAAACTGCTACAAAAAGACTAATTCAGAGTAATTACATTTTTGGTGGTAATGTTAAGAAAACATATTTCTAATGCAAGAAAATAAATCTGAGCTGACGTTACTTTAACGTTGATGTTTTTTTACAAGAACACCCAGACAAAGCAAAGCACTGTGGGAAGGTCACACACAACTGGAGCAGAGGTCCCTGACACACGAGCATATTTTTCTCCACTGGTTTTACTTTGCTACTGTTAACATCGTAAAAACATTCTGCCATATGATCTACGACGCAACTCCCCTCACGGCACTAAACAGACCCTGCCAAAACATAGGACTGCTAAATTCCAGTATATTCCCGAAGTTTATGGTGCTGATCCAGGCTTTCCTCCGATGTAGTTCCTTGTTTTCTCTTTAGAAACAAAGGAAGCACATGAGAGATTACTGAACCATAAGCAATTTTAAATACATTTCTCTATCCACCACTGTGTAGCTCTACTGAGACACTGAGGTCACGCTAGAGACTAGAAACAGCAAAGTTGCTTAGGGCAAGAGATTTCCAAAACTGTCCAACATAATTTACTGCCAAAATCCTGGTGTGCGCTTCATTACACGTCTGCATTTGTTTGTATTGTCTGCGCTTATACAAAACATCGCATTAGTGCAGTCAAAATCGTAATTAATTCTATATATAATGTGTTATATAATGTGTTTTCTGAAGAACTGTTTTCTGAAATTGAGGCTTTAACTATTTAACTACCGTAAACTGAATTTAAAGGTCTGAAATATGTAAACATAATTCAGTGTTGGCTTCTTTGGCTCTTCTGGGGCCTGTTTGGAAGTAGCAGATGTTTTTGCATGCTGGATCATCTGCACGCAGGTGGTTCTGGGCTCTGGAAGCGGAAGTGAAGACCTCCAGATCACCCCTTCAATTAGAGGAGAAATACAAACAGAACAGATAAAAAGGACAAACGCTTGTGCAAGAGGACGCAAGAGGGACGGATCTGCTGTGTAACGGGACGGTTTACTGATGGCATCTGGAAAGGAAAAAGCAAAACAAGAGGAAATGAAACGAGTGTATGATGAATGGAGAGAGAGAGAGAGAGAGAGAGACAGATGTTGGATGTTTCTCTGCCAGAGTAAAGTAGCTGACTATGTGCGCTGTGGACTATGTTAAAGCCTGCTGTCAACAGACAGTATTGAGAACTGACGGCTTTTATCAAACGAGCGGAAGGAAGTTTGACAGGGAGAAAAAACACAACATGCATTAGCAGAAAAACACATGCTTGCCTTTAACATCAGTCTGTGATGCTGCAGGAAAGAGTGACTCATACTATAAATGGTGCCTTTTGTGTTCATTTTTAAACACAAAGAAACTTTTAAAATGTTAATATAATTTTTCCTATAAAAATCTACATAAATCCAGTAACAATTATTTTATTTTTTCTTTGTATTTTCTGGTACGCGCCCCCAGCCCTGTGTTTCCAGCTACTGTTTGCACTGTTGAGAAATACACACATTTGGTTGAAAATAATATATACATTCTTATATAATATACATATATACACATTTGTATGTATGTATGTATATATGTATATATTACATATATTCCAGTAAAAGTAGTTCTAATTATTATAATTTCATGACTTGTAAAGTGCAAACATTCTGAATGATGATGACTTATTGATTATTGATTGATGATTATGAACATTGTTATATTGTTATAATATTTGTTATTAATGTCTGATGAGA
The DNA here is from genome assembly GCA_036877575.1 of Botia almorhae. Classification (NCBI taxonomy): domain Eukaryota; kingdom Metazoa; phylum Chordata; class Actinopteri; order Cypriniformes; family Botiidae; genus Botia; species Botia almorhae. The sequence continues at coordinate 31,283 of JAZGTJ010000712.1, read as the reverse complement.
TTTTGTTTTAAAAATGAAAAACATTATTAAAAAAAGGCACAATCTTCATAGAATGACCCACATCCAATTATAAGACTAAATAATAAATACGGTCATCAGAACAGCAGGACAGGAAATATGGGTCAGATAAGCTCTGTATGTCCATAAGCTGACATTTTAAAGGTTAATTTAACAGTCAAATAGGAGCCACCCAAATACAGTTAAACTAAAAAGCCCTTTAGTGCAGGTGGAACAAACACTGTGATGAGAAGATAGGAAGACAGATAAACGTTTTCTGCGTTCCACACGCTGCAGAGATAAGACCACGATTTCACCCCAGACCAAAACAGTCAGTTCAGGGATCCCGCTGTTTCTGAAACTCAAAAGATGCACCAAAATATGACAACAAATAACAGATAAAGCATCCATGAGGTAAAACGCTACATTGTATTCGACTCTGAACCTCGTGTTTCAGTCAGAGGATGTGACTGGACACGCGCAAGCGGGCGGATTCGGCGCTCGCTATCTCCAAATTGAGAAGAAAACAAAATCAAACCCACAGCGCAGACAGACCAATGCGGGCAAAAAAATGTTCCATGGGGGCAACGCTCTCGACTCAACAAACCTACCAGATCCCAGCTGCTCTACTTTCCCAAAGTAAGATAATGCCGAATCACAGGCCTGAGGCAAAAACCGTTGTTAAATATTTAGCACTAAGACTAAACCAGTCAGTCCTCACATTAAATTTCAGGGCCCGAACACCTGAACCTCCGGTTACGTATGAATCCCTCAAGGGCCAAGATGTTCCTCTTGTCAAGCCCAGAGTTTTGGGCTCTACATCTGCTTTGGTGAAGCTGCACACCTGCACGCCACAAAAGGGCAGAACAATACGAAGCAGCTCATTGATGCTCACCTTTGATGTGAATAGCTGAGCGAATAGGCCCTCAGAGGCTCTCCACCATCCCTCAGCTACAATCGTGTGGTTTCATCTCTGCCTTTGAGCACGGAATGCTTTTGAGATTCGGGAGAGGGAACATTTTTGAGGTCACGGGACGGCCCGTCCGACCACAGACCACGTGAGAGGGCGAGTATTCTTTTGCAGGCTCTTTAAAGTATTGTTTAACGTTCGAAACCTGCTCTTGAAATGGGGCTATTATTGTCGCCACGCTACCGCTACGCGACCGCAGTAATCCCTCGTCCTCTTTTGTTGACTTATATTTTCATTTTGGAAGCAACGTCTACAAGCTCGGTTTCTACCGCACCACTCCAGGCTTTCTAAGTAACTCTAGTCAAGTTCTGGCACTTTTAAAATACAAACCAAGCCAGACGCTTTTCAAACTTCATACGTTCCAAAGCTAAGTGACACACTGCAGAATATGCTTTGCCGAGGCCACGTAAATAACTAATGTTGAGGCTAATTAAGTCAGGCTATAAAAATGGAACTGGCAAAAGCTCACAGGCACCAGAGGTCACCAGCAGTGTTGTTTGTGTTGGCTGGCTAGCAGACTTCTCTTTGCGGGATGGCGAAGCAAAGATGACTTCATTTCTGTTTGTCTTGGAGGCCGTAAGGAAGTCAGAATCCCCAAACTCTCACCATCTCCACAGCGTCACCCCAGGAGGGGGACTCACTCTTGTATCGTCGCCCATCCTGCCCCTAAACGTCGCCCAGCCGTGAAAAATCAAGTAATAAAGAGTTACGCTTTTTGATTATTCATAACCCGTGAATTATTCGACATGAATAGTAGACTCTTCCTGGCATCTTTCCTGTGCTGCCTGACCACCCAGAATTCTTTGCATGCAGGGCTTGATGTCTACATCTGAACGGATGAGGGCGGAATGATCAGGGCAGGACAACCTGAAACCTTGTAAGCAAAGACAATGGAACAGCTTAGACCGGTTCGTAGATTCCTATTCTTTTAAAAATACCACAGTTAAAAACGTGTAAAATAAAGTTGCAGCATTATGGCTAGACAAATTACTGAATGTTATCTAAAAGTTCAGTAGAACTCTCACTAAGCTGATTTCCACAAGAATCTTTTGTTCTGAAGTCTTTCCTTACGTTTTCTTCAGACTTTTAACACATTTCGCTCATGGTAAATAATAAACTGCAGCACACATTCTTCGATTCGGTGTCAAGCCACAAACACTGAAGAGACGTTTAAGAGTTCTGCATGCACAACTCAATTTTTAAACTGTTGACAGTTATTAGCGCGTCATCTCCTCACTGGTTGCCGACTGGCAGCTTCACTTTGTTCTGAACGGCGCTCGGTCAGACCACCCTGCGTCTGTCTCCACAAAATCACAGCCCTTCAAATTCAACCAGCTCTTAAGAAAACACAAACACTATTCGTCTGCCTGCGCTGTGGAAGTCCTCACATTACTCGTCAGCTCCGCTCATTCACACTTCCATTATGTCTCCTCACAGCCTGAGAGACGGAGGCAGTCTGGGACTCATCATCCTCTCAATATCTGTTTCCTTTGGGCCGATGAGGTCAGAAATTCAACCTACTCCATCATCACAACTTTGATGATGCCTCAAAGTTGAGAGAGAGAGAGAGAGAGAGAGAGAGAGAAAGAGCGAGCGACCAGTAGGATAAAAGCCATAAAAAGTTTATCTGTAGGCAGTACCGAGATCAATAATGATGCTACATTTACAGTCATTCAACTGTAATATTTTATGTAAACAGTCTTTGAGAACGAGCCACGGAATGTAATACTTCAGCTATACTCACACACACACACACACACACACTAATATATTCCGTGTATATGTGTGTGTACATGTATGCATATATAATTGCTTTGTACAGTATGTCAGTTTTTGCAGTATTTATGTATACACAGTAATTGCATTTCTTCATGTTGAAGCATTTATTTCCACAAAACTTTGCATGTCCACCTCTATACATGCATTTAAAGCTTCTAACCAAATGTGACTGGAGACGTTTAACTACATTACACAGAATCACACCTACGCTCTTCCTCCACACTGATGCGGAGCCCTGGAGAAACTTTAACAAGCACAGGGTCCACACGGAGCTCCAGCAGGGGCTTATTAGCTTCTTCATGCTCTTGTTCTCAAGTTCAATGAAAGCCAGATGGAACAGTGTAGTTCCGGTGATTGACCCTTGAGCCTTTGGCCCACAGCCCGACGGCTGAGACAGAACAGTGTCCACACCAGGGATGTGACCGTGACCTTCTCAATGTCTCCATGACAACAGCTAAGCCAGACTCTAAGCCAGAGGTGACCTGAGATCCAGCGTCTCTGATGACGAGCCAAAGAATGTTTCTCTCGTTAAGCAAAATAAAATGAAACTACTAATCACGTTTTCAGTTGTATCCACTCACAGTAAGTCACGTTTTCACATATTACGTTTCATAAACGTAAAGGAAGAAACAAGACAGATTTGTTACAATAACAACCGCCAGTATAAATGGCTCTTGTATGTATAGCTGAACATATGTTTCTTGATGCATAAGATTTGACCCTTTGTTCCAGTCATACATTTAACCCATGATTTTGTACATTAAGCTATTTTTACATATCCTTTCCAATGCCTCGCCAGCTAACAGGTAACATTCTCAGAATGTTGGCAAACATTTATTTAAAGTTCTCTCGAAGTTATCAAAAAAGTTCTTGCAGAAATGTTAGAATTTTTGTATGTAGGATGTACAACATCTTAAGTTGTTTGTGGAACGCTTTAAAAATGTTACAGAATTAAAAAAATGTTTGTATAACCAAGCAATGATGTAAATACAACGTCTAAAAACGTTTTGAACGTTCCTAGAACTTTCATATCAATTTTTACGCTTTTGTTACTTAATAGAAACGTTAGAGAAACATTTTTAAAATAACCTAAAATTGTTAGCTGGGTCTCACCATCAAGACTTCACCAGCTTGGAAAACGTAAGATAAGCTACCAAAAGTCAAACCAACTTCTCAGACATCTAACTGTAACTTGTGATTCGAAGACAAAGCTCCTTTTGTTTCTTGCATATAAAATGGACTCAGAAAACAACTCAAATCTTGTTTATCCGTTTCCTTTCAGCGCACACTGTACATGTTTACATCGGTCCGTTCCTTCAAATTGAGGACTTCCACGCTCCACAGTCTTGCTCTTGTCCTGAAGAGCTTTTCCCCACAGATAACATCTGTAAAGATGGAAGATCTCAGGGAGGGGAAGAGCATCTAATTAGCCTTAAATGAAAGCAATTACCCTCTAATTTACTTGCTTCCGGCATCAATGTAAAAGAGAAACTGAGGGACAATGTTCTCATAGAAGCAACAGAGGGAACCACAAACCAACCGTCATGAACCAGCCGAGAAGATCTGCCAACCAATCGAGCGCTTTGCTGCTGGACGTTGACTACTGTCAGAAAGTCTAAAGATTGCCAAGATTTGGAGCGTTTGTGTATTTTCAGTTCATGTTCACTTAAAAATAGATTGAAACTGAAACTGTGTAAACAAAAAAAATCATTTGTAATGTATAAACTCAGGTCTGTTTTAGCAGTCAGCATACAAACTCACTGTAACTACATCTGCAGTCGTTCACAGAAGTGGCCAAATCGGCAGCGTGTCCTGTGGCTTTCACCTCAGCCAAACACCTTCCCAGCATCCTCTCTGTGCCTAAGAGCCTCCTCTTCAAACTGAAGCCGCACGAGGGGTTGTTTTGTGTCAACTTTCCTAATAAAGAGGCTCTGAGCTATCACATGAGCGATAGAGGGTGAGAGGGGCATATTTCAGATTACATTAAAGACATTCCGATGGTCATCCTCCCCACCAGCCTGGCCGTGGCGGATCCCTCACGCAAGACAGATGCCACAGTCATTGTTTCTCGGGCTTGGAACCCGATACTTCATGACTGCGGGTGTCACAGCGAGACCTGCTCCTCTCCAGAGCGTTATTCGATCCGTCTTGTCCATCACTTAAGAATGCTCGCTTTTTGCAAACCTCCACCATTGCTGTTGGCCTCCAGGAACTTCACTCGTGGGTCTGCTAGTCTGTCTGAGCGTCTGATAAAGAAACTTTATCCCGGCCTGTGAACAGACCTGGACCGTGTCCGTCAGGAGCTGCTCTGGTCACTGTCAGGGTGAAGTGTAGAGGAAGGGAGGAACTCTAAGGACTTATTAGTCATGTTGAACAGGGTAGTGAGTGTAAGATCAGGTGCCAGAGTAAAACTCACACAGCTCTGAGCTCATTTATTTACACTGCCAGGGGCTTTGAAGACTGTTCGACTCCCAACACGAAACACACACATACATAAATAATAGACGCTGTACACATATGCTTAAAACAACGACCCGGCTAACAGGGAACATTCTCAGAACGTTCTCTAAATCTTACTTTGACGTTATATATCTCTATCAAAAACCATATTGTTAAGTAGTTTGTAACAATGTTTAAGAAATGTTACACAACTGAAAAACATATGTAATGTTTTTGTTGATGGAAATGTTTTTACAAGCTAAAATTGTTTAGGGAGCTTCCCTTCCAACATTTACTACAACAACTGTTGTTTCCACCAAAACACAGAACTTCGAGGCAGCTTGGCAGACACTGTGGTTAACATGGTAAACGTTTTGTACAAACACTGAACTACAAGGAAAGCGTGCAAAATAAATACAACACGGTCAGAACCCAAGAACCCATAACCTCTGTGACTATAGACTGTAGCTATTTATCACGTTCACTTTTCTCTGCGTCTCTGCCTGAGCGCCCAAATTAGCATAATCCAACATGCCGCATGTAATTTGTGTAGAATTAATTCACTCCTGCTTCATTATAAAGCGCAGCCATTAAAAACAACCGAATTACCATTTCAATGAGCTCTACATAACGCTTTGTGTTGCAAGCGCTTCACACAGTAATTGCCTCTATTAAGCCAAAAGAATTGACACTCGTGTTGATCAGAGGGACATTAATTGGGTCGGGTCGCGTGTTATCGTGTGCACATCTGTCACGAGGGTGAACCAGAGTGACTGTGAATCACAGCTGCCTGTTCACACATTCATTTTGTCCTTTAATCACATCTCTTTATCACAGTTGTTCTACAAGTATTAATGAATGATACACTGTAACTCATATCAGGTGAGGAGAGATTACTATCACATTTCTAAACAATTTAACATTTTATGTTCCAAACTGGATTAACTAACATCTACAGACTCATCTAGGGACTGGAATATCCTTTTGGGTCATAAACTTGCCACCCACAACAACCTAGCAACATCCTAGCAATACCTCATAGCAACCCTGGCAACCACATAGCAATGCTCTTGAACCCATCCACGACACCCTAGAAACATCCTGACAATGCCTCATAGCGACCTTGGCAACCGCCTAGTAACGCTCCTGTAGGCACCCACAACACTAAACAACATTCAAAAATTCCCAATTGGAGATTAAACAGTAATTTGTCCCCTTAAAACCCTTCAGGATGTTGAAATATACAAACGTGAGGACACTGCACAGTTAAGCCTCTGATCCAGATGCAAATGCTAACAATCTCCATATCTGCATGATAACATTCCTGCCCCATCACAAAGAGAATCTGCGACACTGCAGCAACAAAATGCAGGAATTCGCTCCTGGCTGGTTTGATAAATCTGGTCATTGGCTCAGAATGAGGTTCAATTCGGCTGGGTCTGATAAAACGAGAAGAAAAGACCACGAATGACCTTGAATCTACGACAGCACACATTTGTTTTTATTTCAACCCTCTGTCTGTGTGTGCGCGCGCATCTACGCAGACAGTGTGTGTGTGCGTGTGTGTGTGTGTGTGTGTGTGTGTCTACACTAAGAGTGTGTGTGCATCTGAAATCCATCATAGACTCTCTAATTACATGCTTTTTCATTATCAAAGCTCACATTATTGTCATGCAAAAATGAAAACAGCTCGGAACAAATTCATGCAAAAATGAAAACGGCTCGGAACAAATTTAATGTAGCAATGCTTCCTGTTTCCAAATGATTTTTCCTCCCTGTCAAGTCTCTCCTTTCTCTTATGGTCTATCTTTATCTCTAACTGTAATAGACAGAGGATATATGTTCATTCCAAGACAACTGTGGTTTTGTGTGTTTCTGGGGTATTTGAGTCGGAACGAAGACAAACTGGAGTAACCTCAACACTTTTCAAGGTAGCTGCAGATGGGTTTGTGGGCCACACCAATCATTCTACAGAAATACCCCCCACCACCCCACCCTCACGCCAAAGAGCTTGATTAACAGCCCTCTCTCCTTTATTTCCTCATTCCTCTCTTCATTACTCCTCCCCTTCCATTCATTCCATCCATTAGGAGCTCAAGGTTAAAAGGCAACAGTGCAATTTCATTTAGCGGGTGAGAGAGATAAAGCATTAGAGGGACAGACAGATAGAGAAAGAGACTGAGACAAAGAGAAAATTAGAGATTTCAGCCACCTTTTAACTCCATTCCCTCTAAATGGAACAGTACCTCGCACAACCTGCCACGGATGGCCAAACCTGAGGTGCTTTACGAGCAGGATTTCACGATCGCTCGCGTTGGCATTTCAAACGCAGACGATGCTGCATTAGCTCGCAATTAAAGCGCGCTGCGCGTGTTTGTAACTACAGCTGTGTGTGACCCTTGCGCTCTCTGTTCCACCTGACTGTGGGCGCGATGCAACCCGCAGGTGTGAAACTGAACGAATGCTTCCAATTAAAGAATGAAAACACAAACACACACACACACACACACATATATATATATATATATATATCAGCCCACACTACATAATAGAAAGTGTAAATGCAGTCTAATACAACTCTGTTTGAGCTATGGAGTGACTGTGCTTGTACATTTATGTAAATGTAATGTTTGTACAAAATCACAATGATGAAATGACGTTACGAGCAAATTATATTTGCAGCAAGTTGAGAAATAAGTATCTACCCTTGTAGACTGACAGCCTTAGTGACTTTGCTGTGATTGTTTCTTTGTTTTGACATACCGTCAGCCAACGTTCTGCATCTTCTCCTCTCTCAGTAAAGAGAGGAGGTGTTGGCCGCATCGCTACAGCAGCTACGAGCAGTGAGGTCACGTCTGTTTTGTCTTCTAAGGGGAGGCCACACACTCGTCTTGGAGTATGTCATTAGCTTTTATCTTTGTGCTGAGGTATTCCAGCATATGGTGCAGAACAGAAGAGGGGTTGGTCTGTCCAATCTCCCTGCGGAGACCCGCTTGCCAGAAGGACTTCCTGGGACCATGACCTCATTTGTTCCAAATTTAAATGCGACAATGACAAGTCTTGACATAGGTGTAGGTTCACCACTAGCTTTTATCTGGATTAGTAAACGACTCCCTCGCGACACTGGAGTAGATTGTTTAGACTTCAGATACTGACAACTTAAGCTAGTAGCTGTGTTATTGAACAGGTTAACTGGTTTCTAGCTGGTCACTAACTTCTCCAAGCTACTAGCTGGTTATACCAGATTAAGGTGGTCAAATTGGTATGAAGTTGGAACCAGGTTTGGAATACGTAGACTGGTCAACCAGCTCGAACCAGGTAGTAACCAGCCATCTTGTTCCAAAACCAACAACTATCAGCAGAATCTCTTTATGGTTCAGATTTTGGGTTCACACACACATTGAAATAATTCCTTCATAGCTTATAAATGCTCTGACTTTAATTAAAAGCAAGTTGACTACCTAGGTGGTACGGTTAACAAGCAAAATAATTAGTATTCCTGGCGATTCAGCATGGGATTTTCTCATTTATTCGTGCACGCCCGTCCTCCCTCTCGTTCCCCCCTTCATCGGCTCTACAGAAAAAGCTACTGCTATCTCGTGGGACCACCTTGACACAAGCGATTGTCTAAAACAATACAAGACCTGAGTAGGCCAAAGTACACACATCTGGTTTGGATGACTGGACGCTGTGTCCTCCTGAGAAGATTGCTTATTTTTCTTTCATTTTGAGGCTTGTCCTCGGGTCTTCTCCCTAACGGGGCGGAAGACATCTTCAAACTCGCATCGGCTCGCTCTACAAGCAGAATATAATTGACTACAGCAAGCAGGCCCCAACTGCCGCCCAGTGAAACAGAAGCTAAAGTAAACCTAAAACAAATCATAAAGGAAGACAAACAGGTACAGGCAGTTTACATAGCAGTGTGGGCTGATCATAAGCATGAGCAACCATAAGAAACAATTTAGATTTGTGTGTGTGTGTGTGTGTGTGTGTGTGTGTGTGTAAGGAACAGAAAAAGCAGGAAGGAGCGTAGAAAGAACAGAAGAGAGAGAGTGGGATAAAAAGAGAACGACACACACAAGCTCTGATGTTAAATCTAGCAAGCTGCATGTCTAGACACCATTTTAAAGGACCATATGCAAAAAACATTTTACCACATGTATGCAAATGGTATATACATGTACACACACACACACACACACAAACACATGTATCATTTATACTGATATACATTCATATATAGCATTTATCATTCTTGATTAATTATGTATATGTGTGTGTGTGTGTGTGTGTGTGTATTCCAGGTGTATTTGTGTTGGGGGAAGGGGCATTTCATGCATTTTAAGAAAACATCTCTACCCTCCAGCTGGTTTGTTTTGCATTTCTCGCAATCACATGCACTCAAGCATGCGTCATGTTCGTAACAGAGCTGTTTCTACACCAGAACATGATGTGCTGACATCATCAACTACTCCGCTACAACCCATGCCAAACACAGAGGTTACCTGAATTGCATTCTAGAAGATTCCACCCAAGAACTGACCCGGAACAGACCCAGAAACATCCCTTCCTCCCTCCCTCTCTCTCACTGAGTCTTTCCCTGTGCTCATTTACTGCACAGAACGCGTCCAACGTGAAGGATGAGGCCTGTTCTCGTTTTAGTGCGGAAGATAAATTGACAAAATATGCTGATTCTCCTGTGGAAAAATGAATAATTCCCACCAGGAACGTTGCTCGAATAACTGCGTCTGCTTCCCTCGGGGGACGGGTAGTGTCTGATACAGAGGACGCACATAACCGCATTTATTGAACGTTGAGAAAACAAACTATAAAAACGAATAACATCTGGCAAATTTCTGTTTTTTTTTCCTGGTTCGTTGCCAAGCAACTTTGCGGATGGAATCCTGCAAATCTTGGAAAGGAGCCAAAATCGGGGCCAAATTTGTTGTTTTTAATTATACGGCACTTGGTGGCGGAGAGAGGCGAATTTCGTAGGTCAACTCAAACAAACAAATGAGTCTAATTTAGTGCAATGAACCAGCATATTCAGTCAGATAACGCTGAAAATAATACAACATCCTCTGCATGGAACTGCACAGGCGTTTCCAGCTTTTATCCGGTTCTGTTTTCATCAGCTGAAAAGAGACGCACGTCTAAAAACTTTCAGAATTGGCCGATAAAAGACAGACGTTTAAAATAAACAGGACATAACTTTCTCTTGGTTGTTTTTCTTTAACAATGTTATTGAGTTGAACTGTCACCTCCTCATTAAACATATTCCACAGTGAGGTTTATTGATTTACTGCAGTTATTTCCAGATCTGCCATGAGTGTGTGTGAAATACAAAAACGAAGCTGGCAAGATGACAAGACATTTAAAGAAACATACTGATACGGACAGCCAGGCCAAGACACTTATGTGCTCCCTAAAAAACATTCAGGTCAATATCCACAGGAAACAATTTCAAACAAGAAAATGTTCGTTCAGAAATCCACTTACAATGGGCGTCTAAGAGGAATGCGCAACGGTTAAATCATCATCAATCACATGACTCAACGAATTTTTGTTTTCCTTAAAACGGCCCATTAAAAATAATATTGCAGGTTTAATACAAGCTAAGTGCTACAGAAATTAGCGGTGACTAATTTTTAAACAAAAAACATGCAAAAAAAACGTACCAATTTATGGGCCAATTTATGAAAATCAATGTTTTGAAATAAAATAATTCAATATACAATGTAAGCAAGAGTTTCTAATCCCTTTTAACTCATTTCGCAAATGTACGCCGGCGTCCATTAGAATCTGCTCCCGTCTTGCAAATATACCTAAATATAGTGTATTAATCAATAATTTAATTAGGTGAATCAATCGTAGTGGCCTCTATTGGTTTGCTGAGAGAGCATTTTCAAACAGCTCAGGTGCAGAGACTCAGAATCACTGTCTCTCTTAATTGAGGGAACCGAAAGTAGAACAGTCAAAAAAAACCATTCTTTTAAGCCTTGACTTGCCCTCATGCATAAAGAGTCTTTGTGTGATAATTGTTCAACAAACAGTTATACAAGAGTCTCTGACCTACTAAGAGTTTTTAATTCCGGACAGCAAGACACACACCCACATACATATAAACTCAAACTTATACAAACACACACACACAGTTGTGTTAAACCTACACCCCAGCTAACAATTTCGGGCTGCAAGAAGTTTCTCTACTGTTTCCATTAAGTTATAAAAACATTAAAAATGCTATTTGAATGTTCTAAGAACGTTCAAAACGATCAGTTTTAACAGACGCTGTATTAACTTGCTGGGTTATAGGAACATTATTCAAACATTTTTAAATACACATTTTAAAATGTTCCACTAACCACTTAAAAATACTATTTTATAATATATGAAAACATTAAAAAAGCTTTACTAACGTTACTGCAAGAACATTTTTTGATAACCTTTACATTTTGTTAGCCATTTCCTGTTAGCTGGGGCAATGACGTTCACAAACCTTCCAGAAAACGTGCTCGCTTCAAGCAACAAAAAAAACCACTCTCCTAACCGCATTCCACGTCACTAAAATCCGTAAGTCTTGTCTAGTTTTTTGTTCTTTAGAAAGAATCATTATTTGCAATTCTCCTATTGAATTCTAAACATTGTGTTCACACTGGGACTAATTGAAGCCTTTTGCTTCCAAACGGTGTCGTGTAACGTTTTCAAAGAGAGGAAGCGTTCTGCGACTCAGTGTGTGTGATTTTAACCACCGCAGAAATGGAGACTATGTTCTCTATGCAGACAGAGTTTATAGGCAAACGCCTTTCTGCTTCCCTTCTCAAGAGACAAAAATTTGGCTTCATTTTGGAGTCATTTCAGGCCCGGGAAATAACCAAAGACTAGATCCTGCTATCCTGCTGTTGAAAGCCAAGTTTTTTTTTTGTTAACCAAAAACTCTACAAGGGAATCCTCAAAAATAGCAGTATTATGGAAAATTATAGTGACATCTATTTTGATATGACAACTGGAATGCATAGAATCTCTTTTTTTTTGCTTTTTATAGCTTATAGAACCTTTTATCACTAGGAAGAACCTTTTTGTGCAATGCTAAAGGTTCTTTATGGAACCATGCACCCTGAAAAAGAACCTTAAAGATACCTTTATTTTTACACAACTTTGAATGTGGATCGTCCAATCAGATTTTAGAGCTGAAATGATGCGTTTTAACATATCTATTAAGGGTTTCAAACTATTAAAAATAGTTAATCAAGAGTGAACACAAACAGTGATTTAACAGAACTTGAGAAGGGGTCTCATGCAACACCTGTCTTGTACTAGCGTGTCTCGCGTCTCTGAAGGCCAAAGTTTATCCCCAACAGCTGCCCCACACAACACAAAACTCCTCTATGCCATGCAATTAACACCAGCGCCCCTCCACACGCTCACCACGACCTGTGACCTTTATTTAATAGCCCTTCCTGTGTGGAATCTTCAGGCTGGGCGTGTCCTTGGCTGACTCATACGTTTAATGCACCACTTGTTATTGGCTTCCTTTGTGCTTTAATGTATCATTATTTGTATGTAAGCCAAATAAGGTCATAAGGTCGCTCGCCCCTGACCTGGGAGGATTCTGGGTGCTTGATCAGTCTCTGGCCAATATTGACAGTCAGTCAAAGAAGAGTCATGTGACTGGGGTTTCGGCCAATTGCGAGGGGACGCAATTTTCAGAATGTCAATGAGGGAATTAACAGTCGATGAGGAAAGGGCAAGCCAATCAGCACCGGTCCCTTTCTTTAACGGTTACAGGTCAACCAATCAAACACCGCCACCGAATACTAAACAGATCGTGTGGCGGAAAGCCGATGTTTTGTGTCGGAGAGAATGACAGAATGTAGACGAGACAAGATAAAGACGAAAAACGAATCCAACGTTGTTTTACTTTGGTATGCAATAATGATAATGTTGTTATTAAAAAACACGTACTCAACTCCACGTCATTCTAAAACCACGTTTCTTTTCTTTCTGAAGAGGACAATAGGAGAAATTTTCAAAACTATGTTGTTCACTTCATGCAATTACAATGAATTTGTACTGAAGCTTTCAGACTTTAAAATGCACTATATTGCAATCTTTTCTTTCAGAAAGCTTGTATGGTTTTAGATGTATACAGGATGAACCAGCACGCAGGTCGCTTGGAGCACATCTGTGATACCTTATTATGGCGCTTTTGTGTCCCATTTGAAGTCTGAAAGCATTCACCCCATTCACTGTAATGGTATGGAAAATAGTGGTCGCCGCACACTTCAGAATCTCTCCTTTCTGTTCTACAGAGGAAAGAAAGTCACGAATTCGGAACAACAAATAAATAAAAGGTGTTCGATGAAGTATGCGCAGTCGGCTGCAGGGCACGTGTCCTGTGACGGACGGCTGCACCAGCTGCGAAGACCGCATTTTTAACGTGTCAGCAAGCGCGTATATTGCATATGTGCTGCTCTACTTCTTTTTAACTCTTCCTGTCTTCATTTTTCCTCCTGCTCGAGCCCTCCTCCTCTCTTGGCTCGCCATGATCTCTGGTAGCACTCAGCAAAACCACGTCTGCCTGCTCAAGTCTCAGAGCTTCACTAGCAGGCCATATAATGGCCTAATGTCTTCCTCTGCTTTCAAAGAGGAAAAACACCAAGCAGAGCCAAGATTGGCTTTTTTTAAGCCCATGGTGTGGTCAAATTGAAAAGCTGAAAGAAACCAGGAAAGTGTTGCGCGTTTGTGTGAGGCAGCGCTCTAAAAGTGTTATTATATAACATGCTGATTGGTTAAACGATTTGTGACATCAGAGGTAACGATCAGAGGCAAAAGAAGGACTCTATAAATCACACTGCTTCAGCGCTAAGAACGATACTGTCTGCATCATAACAGAATGATATAAAAGCTTTCATAGGCTGTTTGTCATGAAATGATACACTTCTGAAGAGCTGCACGGCCATAATTCAAGTCAAACTGTACTTCACTCATGTCTCAGTAAATCTAAAACAGAGAGGCAGAAAGAGTGAGAGAGAAGTAGACAGAAAGAGAAAGACAGAAAATGGGAAACAGAGAGCGCCTGAAAAGGGAGTGATAGAGAACAACAGACAGATGGAGACAGAGAGAGAGACAGAGAGAGAAAGTGAGAGACAGAGAGTGAATGGAAAGAGAGAGAGAGAGAGAGAGAGAGCTTCAGTATCCTCACATACATTCTGTAAATGCAGCACAGATGCAAAGGTTGTTTGGCTCTAAAAATGAAGCGGACGCGTGTGATCAGGTCTCTGTCCGCTCCGTCAGTCTGGTTGAAGGCTCTCGCTGTGGATATGCGAGTCCCTGCTGTGGTGAATCTGCATTAGTGAATCAATACTGTGATTTTTGTCTAATCGATGATTCATTAGCAGCATGAGATAATGCACGCACAGTTTACCAAAATCTGCCGGGAGGTGAGGATCAGCTCATAACCCAGGAATTAGTCTTTAAAACTCTCAATGCTGTCTCAAAAACTATCAAACTAAGACCTAACTCAATAACAATATACATAAATAAAAAAACATCTTTACACTAAATTATCAGAAATGTTATAGGACTGAAAAAGAAAGTCAATCAACATCTAAATTACAAGCGAACATTAATTAAACGGTGAGATCATTCCTGTGCAGCTATCCGATAAATCTGTCAATAATATCGCTCATGGTTGCCTATATCAAACCTCCTCCAGCCCGTGACAGAATAAATAAGACGCTGTTTCCTTCACTCGACTGTGCACCGAATCGAGAGAAGACAGATTAATCAATCTCTGCTCATTTTCATTTTCTGAACAATGAAGTTAGCAGGGAAATAAAAATCAAATCTGAACGCAACCAGAATATTCTTTCCGTCATTTATAAGGCACTTCGTCTTTTCAAGGCACGCAGTCGCTCCCCGCCGCTCTGGTAAAGCTCATCTCTCCAGCCCTGAGGCAGCCTGCCGTGAAGATGAAAAATCTCACTGACGTGACATTGATGAACAAACTATCAAACAGAAATGAAATTAAGAAGGATAATAATCATTTCTGCGATTCGCAGGTGTTGACAACACACTTATTTTCCTGTGAGCGCTTGAAAGAAAAAACGCGTTACGGTTGGTTATGAATTCCTCATTGTTCTGTCATCCAGTGATGTCAGTCAGTTCGGTGTGTAACAACAGCTTGACAAAGAAAATCATTAAAAGCAGAACATCCGTCAGGAGTTCTCCTGAAGTTGCACGTCTAATTACCATCCATATCTGGAGGAGAAGCACACAGCGAGTATTTCTACCAAAGCAGAACAGATGAAACGTAAACACAGTAGGTTACACTTTGATGAGGACGTATTTTGCCAGGATGTAAGCGTTGTCGATGTTTTTAAGGTATTTTAGGGTTCCAGATCTGTCACAACGGGGGGGCTGTTGTAAAAAAGCAGTACGCACCTTCAGGGAAATCTGTAACGGCGTGTTTGTCTCTTTCAAAGACTCAAAGCAGATCTTATCAAAACACTTCAGAGGCCGGTTAGGTTGGGATTATTCAGCTGTGGTACGGACACAACTGGATAACTCTTGTAAGCCACTGTATCCTGACTGATACATGTTGTCATTTAGAAACCGGTCTACAGCATGGATTTGCAGATGTCCGCTTTTTGTGTCTGTAATTTGAGCAGTTAGTAGGTTATATAGCTTAACCTTCCAGAAGGCACTGGTCAACCTTTTATATCAAAAAAACATGCTGGTCAATCGGACTTAAGCCTGTAAAACATGACTTTGCTAGACCAGCAATAAACTGCATAAACCAACCTTACCAGCATACAAATTCATACTGGTGAGGTTTATCTAAGATGCCATTTTCTGCTAGTTGTATTGACTGGATCCCAAGAAGCTTCCAATCGTCCATTTTGAAATCCGTCTCCTTATAAATGCTATAAATAGAAGACTGTCATACAGCGGATTATTTGACCGCATACTGCTCGAACCCGTGCATCTGCGGACCTGCTCTTTGGCGATCCATCAACTCAAAGTGATTCTGACACCCGAGCGTTACAGTGTGAGAGGTTAAAAGGTCAGGCCAGCCTCCTTTATCCTTCATTATTCCTCCCTCATGAGGAATATATCTGGTTCTGGCTCCGTCTCCGCACGGTGCGTTTTCGCCACGGGAAAGTCGTAAGTCACCCATAACTGTTTCCCATGATGGAGACGGCAACATTCAGGACCTGTGTGATGGATCGAGCTGCTCGTATCTCAAGACGCTGCACAGAGAAAACAGAACCGATGCAGACGGCGAGAAATATGGAATCTTATTAATTAAAAAGAGAGAAATGAGAGAGCGAGAGACCTCCCGCAGAGCTACCATATAAAGCCCTGCAGCGTGGACCTTATTAGCAGCGGGTTCGAGAGCAGTGGGTCTCTGTCTCTGCTCAGATCCCCAGCAAACACACGCCGTGCCCCCACCTTCACTCAACTCTGTTCCATCCATCACACAGCAGGTTAATGGGCACATACACACACATTTATATGTCTCAGGCTCTTGTTCCAATGTTTCAAGCTCGTAGCTCAAATCTGTCATCATGAAGCCCCGTTTAACAGAAGAACATTTGAAATCCACGACCACATTCCTGTTACCGAACAAACGAAAACAAGAACTAGCTGTATTAATCTCTTTATTATAAAGCACTAAACTACTACTAACATAAACAGCATCTGTCTTTTTATACACACTAAAACAAACAGACAGACAGACATGCGAACATATGAACGGGGATAGATAGCGAGACAGACAGAGCAATTTTAAACTGCACACCATATAAGCTCTGAACAGTTGTAAATTATTAGCCAGTTAAATATTACATTCATTTTCCTAACCCAAGTCCTCACAGGCATTTATGATTTAGTCATTAAAAGTGAGAAACCAAGCGCAATTTCCCTTTAAAAACACAGACGTGTGCCTCGGCGATCCAGAGCAAGTCTCACTGACAGACAGAGCTGTCTGTAAAATCCAGCCTCCGAAGAACTAAAATAAAACTGAGCAAAAAGAGAAAATCAAGGACTGCGGAGATGGAAAGAGAATTATTTAAGACACCTGGATATTTTAGTAGGAATATTTTGGTGGTAAAAATCAAAAGCTATGACTAAATCCACTGGCAACTCTAAACGAGCTGTTTTATTCATGCATGCATATATGTGTGTTTCTAGGCAAGACAGAGGATAACTGTTCGAGCCACTGGTTAAAGGAAATCCTAATAATTTGTCTGCAGCTGTTTTGAGCATGTGCAGTTCACTAGAAGGTGAGGCTGAACTGCATATACACCCCTGCAACTTCAAATGACCCACGACCTCTGTGTGTCTAATAACTTGGGCCACCATTTCGGGCACGACATCGTGACCCCCAGGGTCCGATGTGACCCCGTGGTGACACCTGATGCACAGCGGCCCTACAGCTGTCACCCCTGACCCGAAATCTCACACACACACCCCTCACATCAATAACAGCGAGTAAGATCTGAATTCCAAGGGGGCGAAGACTTCCACAGGGTTTTGTTTGTTATGCGGGTGAGTGGAACGGGCGGCAGACTCGACTGAGTGGATGGGCGCGTGCAATGACCCCCGGCTAGGGGAGAGAGCCGTCAATCAGCAGACCAATTTACTCTAAAACACCAAAAACATCTCTGTCAACCTGCTCCTGTGTGACACATGAAGTGATGAAGTGCACACACACACACACACACACAATTAAGCTTGAACGATTGGGGAACATATTTCTGAATGTAACTGGCAGCGTCATGTGGATGGATTGCATGTGTGTGTGTGTGTGTGTGTGTGTCCTGGCAGGTCATTACCGCTCAGCCATACTTAAGAGTCCAGGAATAATTTCCAACACATTTGCGCTCACACACAATGCAACACCTCCCCAATATCTGAACAATTCCTGTCATTCCTTTTACCCCATTTACCCTTTTTCCATTTCCATGATCCATGGAATATGATGGGGACAATAAAATCGAAAACCAGGCAGAATTCCGGCTTCATGCGGGCAGCCCCGCCCCCTCATTCCAGATTCCAGTGGTGGAATTCCACATCTAGGCCCATCAGAGCCAATAAGGGGAGCCTCTGATCCCAACTTAAGAATCCTTCAGATCAGAATCCTGCATAATTTGTATCTCTCAGTCAAAGGTGAATTTGGGTCAAACATTAATTGCTCTTGTCGTAGTCAGGATGAGTTGTGGGTAATGGGGGAATCTGTCTTTGTTTTTCTTTAATCATAAGAGCCTGCGCAGGGCAGACTCTGCATATAAAAATAGAAGATGTATTGGTTTTACATCGGCCTCTTGAGATACACTCGCAAACTGAACTTCCTCTTTTACACGCGCGCAAATACCAAGGGGTTCTGGGATGGCTTCTTGCCCTCCCATGTGACTCCTTGTTTCCCCGTGGACACCCAGTCGCTCTCGACAGCAAAGCGACCGCTAGATAAATGGCCCAGTCTTCACGAAAGGTCCCTAATTAGTCTCTGCATTGCATGTTATAAGCTTCCTCCCCCAATGCTGTCTGTATGTAAAGCTCATCTGGTCCCGCGTGCATCACAGACCGGAAGATTCCAAACGATTGTACGAGAAAGCTCTGAATGGGACGGTTCCATAATTAGCTTTAGGTTGATTTTGAATAAATTGAATTTATTAATGATGAACCAATTAGTAATTTTGGCCACGCTGATTAATCGGATAATAATCTGTTTGGTCTGTTAACAAATTGGTATTTCCCCTTGACACATTTTAATTGTAAATTTGGTAGCAAAACCTGTACTGTTAATACTTGTATTTTATTACTCTCATTTGTAATTTGCTCTGTAATTTGTCTCCTCACTTAATATATGTATATATCAGTCACTGGCAGGCTGTTTTTTAACTATCAGCATTGAAAAGTATCGGCCATTGAACAAAGCATATTATTTACAATAAACCAACTGCAGTATTCTATCATTCCTGTATTCAGACAGAATCTGCTTTCATTCACTGGAATAAGAGTGTCGTCTTCTTCTTCAAAAAAAAAAACGAGGGAAACTGGTTTGTCAAAATCTGCATTACAGTGGTTAAAAGAATTAAGGCATGTGACATTAGAGGCAAAACGCGGGAGGAACATGAGACTGCTGATTAAAGAGAGAGAGAGAAAGATTACAGGACAGAGAGAGGCTATCTGCTGACACACACACACACACACACACATCTTCCCAGGAAGGGACTGATAGTTAAAACTGAAAGAAGATGGAGTGTGTTCATTATTTCTGAGAAAACAGAGTGAATTGTGGGAAGTGGTTTGTCTCGGTGGACCGTCTTGGTTGGGCGAAATGAGAGAATGTGTCAGAATACTAGTCAAGCACAGAGACTGTAATTGCTCTGGTGCTCTCTAATTAAGAAAGACCTCTGTCCTGCTGAGTACCAGATGAGTGAGTGTGTGTGTGTGTGTGTGTGTGTGTGTGTGTTAGGCAGGTGAACTGCACATGACAAGATGATCTCTTTGTTGGAATGTAACTTCATTCTTCTCTCTGTCTCTTACACAGTTACATACCCACACACAGTTAATTAGCTATCTAAATGGAGACATTGTATAGAATAACTGATTATAGACTAATACTAACCCTGTATTTGTTTAATTAATCCACGTCCCAAAACGTCCACACAGAAAGGTTTGGTCAGATTTACCTCACTTCATTTTAGGACAATTTAATCTCTATAGCCATGAATGTACACACACACACACACACACACACACACACACACAATGTTCCACGTTCACTATTTTCTTTTAAAGCTAATTATAAGTATTACCATATGCAAATAACCACAGACTAACCTAAACCCTAAATATAAAAGAAAATCGTTTACATTTCTGCATTATAAAACACTATTTTTAAATTGTATAATTTTTACCTCGTTTTTAGAAACAATTATATCACCTCAGTTAAGCAAACAGACACACACAAACACACACACATCCTACAGCAAAACACAATTTCTTTACAGACA
>JAZGTJ010000712.1:0-11054 GCA_036877575.1 Botia almorhae | reverse complement strand
CCCCCTCCATTCTAAGACAAACACACACACACACACACACACACACACACACAAACAACACCAGCATTTAAAACCTTCCCATTTGTCACAATACTACACTAAATGAACTCACATTTATGACCCTCTCTCTCTCACTCTCACACACACACTCTGTCTCTCTAAGACAGTCTTTGTTTTTACTGTTTATTACTGTCTGCTTATTCAGCCGTTACATTAACAAACACACACACACAAATGTAATGACCTCTTTGAAGTGCTGAGGGGGATGTTCATCTGTGATCAGCTGTCTGTGTGACAGAGCACTGAGAGTGCCCCTAAAAAACTGACAGTTTTCCTTTGTTATCTGTCTGGGTGTAGCCTGACCCTGGATCAGATTTGACGGACAAAAGTCACTCCTTATATTTTGGTTACATTTTTGCCTTTTATATGTACAAATACAATATCATTAACATGCTGCAATGTAAGCAAAAAATTAATATGAACCCAATTTCACCTCACATTGTTCCCAAACCAAATTATCTATCCTCATTATTAGGTTATGAGCTTACAGTGTCTGCTGACACACACTGGGCATTTGAATAATGCCATATTTATAAAACCAGCATCACTAAACACTCCCCCTGCCTGCCATTGGTTGAACAGTCATACATGAATCAACAGCCCCACCCTTCACAACTGGTTGAACCAATCTCTGCATATTAAGCTATTTTTAAAAAGTACTTCAGCAACAAAACATGACACACATCATCTTTAAATGAAATATAACTGAGACAAGCCAATGAAGGAGAAAGACAATGTCCCTTTAAAATGATGTCACTCCGGCAGTTCACATACATTCCTACTGTACATGAGATTACTTATTAACCTTTCAAAGATGCTTCCAGGCAAACAGAAGCGCTGATCTGAGACCTGTTGTGTCTAACAAACAAAAGGCGCATCAGTCAGCATGCTACATCTCACATCCCTACATTCCAAGCAGTCAGTCCAGCGCTTTCCACGTCAGCTTGGAAAACGAATGTTGCTTAGAGGCAAGTCAAATAGATTTGATTTCACTGGTATCTAGTAACACTGGGTCTCTCTCTCACTCTCTCTCTCTCTCTGTTTCTCCATCTCTTTGTCTGTAACAGTATATTCCTTGTTGGAGGCCCTCAGGAGAAATCTAAGCATTTTGAATACAGAGCATAGCTGAGGAATGAGAGGAGGAGGAAAATAAGCCGTGCCGATGCTCGGAGCCGCTCCGCTGGGACGGATCTCATCTGAATCCGACTGGGAGAGCAGGAGCGAAGGAGAGAGAGAGAGAGAGAGAGGGCAAGATAAAGAGAAAATCAATAACCCAGCAGAGTATGCTGACATGAGCCAGTGCTTCTCTCTCTCTCTCATGCTCTCGCTTCACCATCAGGGCACATCGATTCACACCAAAGTCACTGTTTGAGTTCAGACCTTTGGCATGCTGAAGAAATATAAACCAACTTCTCAACAGTTACAGTAACTACAAATGCTTAACAATACTGCACTAGAGCTGGACAAGATATGTATAAGATATTTTAAAATATTTATGTATTTATAACCCACAATACTTTCAGTTATCATTGATATTAATATTGTTCCCATAGCTAAATTGACAGAGCCCTGCATCCGCATCGCAAAGGTCATGAGTTCAAACCTGGAAATTTGTATCTTAAAATGCTTTGTAAGTCACTATACATACTGTACATGGTATATATATTTTTACTATGTATACAGAAACAAAGCAGCTGTATTACGCAGCAGACAAAAATATGCAAAAACTTCACAACAAGCTTCTATCCTAATACTCTATCATTCCTCAGTTTGTGTCATTATAAGGCCACCTCACTGAGATGACTCTGCATGAGTCACTCCGGCCCTCCGAGAAACTTAAAGCCCCTCATTATCAGAAAGTCTAAAGAAACAGACTCCCCAGAGAGGCCAAACGCACGATACCATCTTCTGACAGAGGCACCCAGACGCAAAAGAAATTAGATACTGTTCAAATGAGACCGAACAGAAGAGGACGAGGGGGTCAGTCACAATATCACCATCCAAAAGCCTCTTATTCAGTCAAAGTGTCAAGTTGAGGGCGAGACCATTCGAACAGGTTTATCTTTGCGCTAGCTTAGATGTAGGCTAATCACTCATGCCCTGACACGTGCTGAAAGGGTATTTCCTCGACTATTAGCAGAGGATGCCATTTATCAGCTGGCTGTTAGCACGCTTAACCTTTACTACGAAGAACCTTATCGATTTCTCTTTAAAGCCAAAGACTCAAAACAAATGAATCCCAGGTCAGTCCAAAGTGCTGACCTGGGATCAGTTTGCGCATTTCGTCAGACTATGATTAAAGTCTAAATAATCAAGGTAAACAGGTCTTGTTGGAGACCTGTTGGAACACTATGGTTCTACCAAAACACACACAGAGCAGCCCGTTTTGTTTGCTCCTTGTTGTGACCTTGTTTTCACCCCATAAATGGACAAAATGATGGACAAGAAAAAGATGGATGTTCGACTGAAGGGTGAGCGGAGGTCAGGGTGTCTGTTTTTGAAGCACAGGAAGTTTGAATCCTCGTCCAAAGCTAAACTCACGGGTTTATCTTTTCGGGTGATTCATTAAAAGTAAATTATGCAACCAGAAGCGTCACCAAAATGGAACAGCAAAAATAATGACTATCAAACTGTCAAAGGACTGACAAACCGAGAGTCTGGCCTGAGGGAAGCTCAGACAATCAGAGCCGTGTTTTAATAATGCCACAAAGTTTCAGCTTTCCCTGAATGTTAAGCTAGAATGAAACATATTTTATCATTAAAAAAGATCCTGAGAGCGTTTCTAAAGACTCATTGTTTTGGAGTAAACAGTGTGAGGTCAGAGTGAGGACCTCGGGCAATACGACTGATGCAGCGTGTTAATCTTTACACATCAGAAGACTTCCTGATCTGTCATCAGAACAGCTCTTCCCCATTCAGCGTCATTCTGAAAGAATAAATGAGAGGTGATGATAGAAGAGGATAAAGCGAATCGCCCAATAAATTATAAATGTTTCTCTTTACTTTCGTGACAAACTACGATTACTGGAATTATAAATAATGAAAGACACGCAGAACAGTCAGAAGCCAAGATATATAGCGAGTTATCCGCTAACAAAGAAATACACGAAAAGGCAACATTTAGTTAATTAAACTATGCAAAATAAACTCTTTTTAATGACTTAAATTCATAAATAAGTGTAGGAAGTATATGCCATAGACAAACAATGGAAATGTCACAACGACTTAATAAACTGCAAGTTAATTGTAAATAATCACTATTTGCCGAAGATATGAGACGCGAGAAGCTTTCCGCATTTATCTCCCCTCAAATCAAAATGTTTGCTGAATAAAAAACAAATAACAGTCACAGAGGTGAAATATTAGAAGGATTTCGGCGGAAAGCAAATATTCTGGCAAGCAGTTTTAGTCTTGAGTTCCGCGTGATTCCGGCTTTCCCTACAGTCGGCATTTTGTCTGCAAGTGCACGTCTCCAGATGTGAGGCTCATGAACGGTGCCGTTCTAACCCACAAAAAATGTGTTGTGTCTTCATTTTAAAAGGAAGCGTGCACTAGAAAGAATTCCCGGTGTGAGCGGGAACGTTTAATGCCTAGCTGCCAAAAACGTGGAATAATGAACGTATGTCGCCCACACTGGAATTTTCCACTTAATTTTCCACTTAAATGAATTAAAAACTCAATGTGATAATGATGATTGCTACCCACTTCCAAAATGTACTTCTGATTTAAACCGTATATTTAACGTGCAAAAAAAACCTGTAGGGCGGGGCTTAACTTGTGTCAGGTGATGTCAGTCCTACAGGAAAGCCGTTTCGGAGGAGGGATAAGTTAATACACTTTGACGAAGGATTATAAAGACAAACGGAATGAGGGCAGGAACATGCACTTATAAAAATAAAGAGGGCCACGTTTACTTTAAATCCACACAGCAAGCCTGTAATGTGTGCAAATGACAAAGTTGCTATTCTATCCCACATTCTGATTCCTTGGGATTCAAAAGAATGCCTGCCACATTCCGAGCTTCCCTACAAATTTGTCCTCTGCTTTTCTTATTGCATGCTGCGGACACTCCTCATTATCTTTGAACACAATGGCTGGTTGCGGGTTGGATATTTTTACTGTTTAGCGAGCGCAGCCTGTGTTTCCGCAGGCTCTGGCTCGCACCTCTGAAGGTTCTCGGTTTAGCTGTGGTCAAGGTTGTGTGTTCTGTTTGGATTCGGGCCGTACCGTCTACATTTGCCAACACACACAGAACGGACTCATAACTCACTCAGCAAGGCCCTTCGGAGACATGATGCAGCTGGGACTCCAAAACACAAATCTACAGCCCTATGTACAGCCTCGTATTCCATCCATCTCTCCTTCCATCTAATGAAGAGAGACTCTGTGTAAAAAGGGCTCATCTCTTTTGCCCTATATCTTATCTTTTGATTTCTCATCTAATATTCTTTTTATCTCTGCGTAATGAAATTGGGATTCAGTGCGTGTCTCTCGCTCTCGGCCCACCCCCCCCAAACCCGTCCACTCTCACACTGTCCATCAAAAGGCAGAACTGAGGGGTTATATCGACTCTCTCGCCTGGCACGCTGAAACCTTCAATTTAATCGAGGAGTGGAAACAGACTGCCAGTCTATCTTTAACAAAGCGCTGCACCATTTTCTGGCCCTGATGAGATCCGCCAAGCTCCCCTCGGTTCCCGGGGGTTCCCTGCGTTCAAAGGGTGTCAGCCCCTATTACTCGCCTCTGAGACAGACAACTAATAACGGCGGATCAGCCTGGCAGACCGCAGTCAAATTCGCTCACTCAATTTGACGCCTGGTTTCTCTCGCCTTGATTCCTGCTCGCGTTCAGATCAAAATGGTGAGCGACGATGTAGCCGAGATACATCAAGCGAAGAAGAGTGGCTAAAAAGAAAGACGAGGAAGGGGGAGTCGTCACGTGCTCTGCATTGCATGTCAGGAGGTGCGCCGAGCTGATGCTAACGTTGGGACTTCAGTACAATAGCAGTGTTTGGTTCCTCGTTGTCATATATAATCTATATGTTAGGGAACACAAAACAGCCTCAAGCAATGGATGAATGAAACTAACTATCAATTGAATCTATACATCAATGTCAACTGTGCTCAAACACACACTATATTTCTCTACTTTAAAACACACCGGAAAATGCACACGCTAAATGTATAACACATTATGTATATGTATATTGTGCATTATGTATAACACATATACATACATACATACATAATATGTATATATAGTATATAGTATACACACATATATATATATATATATATATATACATATCTTCTCATACAAAATATAATACTTTCCCCCCTGTTTAAAATTAAAGTGTAAAGTGTAACCTAAAGTGTAAATTACTTCCTAATTAAACTTTTGGATTTTTTAATTAAACTTCAATTATAGACTGAAACAGTTACATTTTGTAAAAATGCTAAAAATAAATGAATGCTTTATCAAAAACATAAAATTTAAAAATCATATTTAATCATTTATGCACTGAACCGCCGAGCTGTGCTGAATAACAGCAAGCCGTTCTCTTAAATTTGCGAAACGCAGTGCATTTTTGATACCATGGTACATATTTAGCACTGGTTTCAGGCAACCCTAATAAGTAGGGTGCAATCAAGCTACAAAGGAAAAAATCTATGTTTTCAACAAACCGCCTTCATGTATTCCCCGATATTAACTGTGTTCCTCTTCCCCTGAAATATCTCTGCACGGCTACATGTGTTTAGAGGCTTCATTATACTCAGGATGCCTCTAAACAGACACAGCAATATCAACCGCTCTCATCCACCAGCCAATAACCCAGCAGAAATCACTTAGCATCTGCCTGCCATTAAATCCAAATCCAGAGCGCAGCTGTCCGCAAAAACTCCAACAAAGTGACCCGAGTAACTGAGTCTGGTCAGATGTGGAGGCCATAAACAGGGCTGCAAAATTCAAAGCCAAAACCATCTGCCGTCGCGATGTGCGCAAGGCTACGGCTGCCAAATGCACGGAGGATCTGGAGCTAAACAACATCAAAGTCCGGCAACGAGGGACGGAAACGCAGAGGAGACGTTACGTTATGCCTATTATTAACGAATTTGCGACTAAACAACCGTTTTGTAAATACCATCACATGCTGTAGGAGAAAGCGTTCTAATGCGTGTGGTCAGCCAGCCTAAGAGCGATTGTGCTTCACAGATGCTGATTTTAAAAGCACTGCATAGTACGTTACACTTCATGATCATCTTTCTTTCGATAGAGTCAATGAATCTCTTTTACAACAGCACTTTCTCCTCTTTATAATCCTATAAGCTAGAGAAGTGAGCTACTAATATTGTCCATCAGGGTCTTGTAACGGCTCTCAGTGTGTTAGCGAATGACGTGCGGAAGGGGCGAGTAAATGAAATTACCTCAGCGCACACGCGCACGTGATGTACCTGTACGCGGTGGCGCACGTCAGGAAATCCTATGTCGAGCGGGGGCGACAGATATCAGAAAAGCCTCTATTTTTAAAAATAAATTTTGGTATTTGACAGGATCTGACTGGGGCCTGGCGTACGTCACCCGGGGATTCATATTCACATACTGCGGCTGTTATTATCCAGAAATGTCCAGCGTGACACTATGGGGGAGATACCGAATCCATGACGGATGGCACAGGTGTGTGGGTGTATATGTCCGCGCACATACGTTTGTGTGGGCTGCTGTGTGTTTCCTGTCACTCTGCCAGCCCACCATCTGGGGTTGTGCACTGACTGTCCTTAATGAGGGGATTAGACCTCATGCGTAGCTGTGGGACCCTCAGCGCGGGCAGATAGAGCCCCCCCCTGTTTTTTATATGGAAAACATTACAGCGGGATGGTAGCTCAGGGAAAGTCAATAGTACAGGACCCAGCACGGGTCCCTGATGAACCCCCACTCAACCGCGGCCATTTCTCTGGGCTAGGCTTTGGTCTTCGTGTGCACGAAGGTGTACACAACAGAGGTTTCGCAGGTGCTAGATCGGTGCATGTGTGTATGACGGAGATTGCCTGCGTACATCGTACAGTTTTGGGTCCCCAGGGTCTGTGTTGGCAGACCTTGAATCAGTCTGTAATGAGCTCTGCCGGTTGTAAGCTCCAGACACAGTACAGCGGGGAACACTGGAGAACCGCATGCCTTTCTGAGCTCTCGCTCCATCCATATCTTACTTTCTGCCTCCCTCGGTTTGACGCAAACAAAGGACGGAATAGATAAAAGGAACAGGGGGCATGTAAACGGAGGGGCCGCGCTCCTGAGGAAGATAAATGAAAGCGTCAGGGCTTTAATAAAGAGGAGCTGCTGGAACTTGCGGTGCACAAGTTCTCCAGTCACAGAACGCACAGAACGTAATAGAACTATGAATATGCTGCAATGAGGATATGATTATAGTCGTTAAGGACTTCCGAAGCCATGTTTTATACAGCGGTGTGGTCACGGTCTGCAAGACTTGAACTGCCAAAAATCTTATTTTCATCCTGTTTTTCCTGTATAAACATCTAAACATTCTGCAATATGATACATTTAGCTGAGAAGCAACACTCAAAAAAAAATATCTTGAGTATCTTATCTGACTGCACTGGCAGATTTTTACTTTTTAAATATAAACAAACAGAAACAAGTGAAAAATCTGCCAAAACAACAATTGTAATCAATATACATTGTATATAAATAGAGTATATTTGCATGTGCAACTGTCTTAATGGTACCATTGGGTGTTCTAAAGATTGCCATTCTAAATGAGTGTTGCTAAGTGGTTGCCTTCTGGTGCTTAGATATGGCTCAGCTCCTCTTTCACTGTAAGTCTATGGAAATTCAACACCATATTAACAAAACTGTCTACACACACAAGCACTTTAGTGACCCTCCTGTTAACAACCAGGCTGCTTTCCTCCTCTGTGTTGGACTTATCACAGTGGCACAGTGTGTTCAGTTCTCTAAGGGCCAAATGCTGAAGTGGCCCTCAATATCCAGAGCTAATCATTCAGTCCTCAACAGCACCTGTTTACTGCGGTGAAGTAATGGCTGCTGGTCAGCCAAAAGAAATAATACATCACAGAACATGGCAAAGATCTGGCAAACATTAAGAACTGATCTCAAACCAGGATTTTTTTTTCCTGAGGGCTGTATTGTTGGGGACACTGGGAACATTAGCTAAGAGTTCTCCAGCTGTATTTAGCTGTAGTTCTGTTTGTTAATGTGCCCGGGGCAGCGATCCAACTGCGTAGGACATGCCGAACAGAAGGAACCTTGTGCTCTGATTGGCAGAGATCCACCGGCCACCTCCAGCCAGACAAGTTTATTCACAAACACTCTAAGCAAGACCTGATGAACTAGCAGTGGTTTATACGGGCCGGCAGCCATTCGACTCCCCTATCGTGCACCCAGACATCTTGCCCGGTCTGAAAAAGTCCAAAATGTCAGCCAGCCTAAGAGTGATTGTCTTGCGGTAAAGAACTCTCGCTCTTTCTTCTCCTCTGTCTTCTGGAGAGGTCGTCTGAATACCCTCTCTGCTCTTTATACACTTGTCTATCTGCCCCTTTCTCTTTTCCTTTGCTGGTACGGGGACTCGGAGGAGGGCAGGGGAGCTTAAATAAAGCTAGCAGAGAGGTGACATGCGTGGCGGAGGGGTAATGGCAGGGGCTTTGTCATCCGGGAACAGGAGGCGTGGAGACCCGGAGTTAAAACGCTTTAGAGCCGAGAGCCAAACGCGAAAGAACGTCTACTGAAAGAGCCCCGGCCGATGACAGGACAAAACAAGAGGCCCGTAGTCATCAATTAGAGATCAGCACAACACAGCTGGAGCGAATGGGGCCTGCTGGAAGTCAAGGGCTGAGGAATTTCGAGGGGAGGATGGGAGGAAAGAGCAGGGAAAAGAGTCAGGACAGCACTGAATGAGAGACAGAGAAGAGGACAGGATTGTGGGAGTCGTGATTTAGGGATGAGGAAGGGAGGATGAGAGTGCAAAGGCCTTACGCAAGCTTGAGAAACGGATGGGAAAGAACTGAGATGAGAGGAATCCACCAGTTTCTCCGCATCTACTGTAATTTCACAGTTGTCGCTGTGCTGTAAATTCGTGCTTGTTTTCTTTAGCTGTGTAACAGAAGAGATGCCAACATGTCACATGGGGCTTCTGGCTGATTTGAGCTGCTAAACGCTTGTGCCTTCAAGATAAAAAAAGCAAACGTGGGCAAAAACATGTTAATGTTTGAGTATCTGTACAATCTAGGTGCACAATCTATCCATAACAAAAGCATGCACCTAACTAACTTTTGTTACACATAACATCAGTATTTAGGTGGTAACTACGGTTACCGTCCCAGCTAACCAAAACGTTTCCATTAAGAAAGTTTCCATGTAAGAAAGTTTCCATTAAGTAATAATGCTAAAAACAGTGTTTTGAAAGTTATAGGAATGTTCAAAATGTGCAGTTTTATAAATATTCTATAAATATATAACGTTACTGCTAGAACATTATTCAAACTTTTTTAATCCTGTAATGTTTTTAAAACATTCCAACATAAGAATAAAGTGTTTGATATTTCATTTATAACCTGATAAAAAAATTTTTACATTACTACAAGAAGACTTTTTGAACTTTGAGGGAACATTAAAAGAATATTAGCCAATGCTCTTACAATACTACAAGACAAGGCTGAATCTTTAGCTTGCTAGCGCTGTGGCCACATTGTGTGTATTGCCTTTATTTGACATAACACCCTTCAACAGCCCTCTAACAAGACAAGAGGGCCCCAGTGTACCAGCATAGGCAACACTGAGGACAGATCTCCCCCTCCTCACACACACACACACACTGTTGTGATGACATTCACAGCTGTTCTGTGTCTGTCAGAGACTCTCGGCGGCTGTTTTGTGTCCTTAGCTAGAAACACTAATGATAGATGCCATATTTCTCTCTCTGGCCTTTAAGACCAGGATCTGGGCCATGACTCCACGTCTGCTAAACCCCACAGGAGGCTACTGGATCTGTGTACGAACAACAAACGCACCGAAACGGTCAGTTTAATTGATCCATTGATCCACTAGGTCACATGGACAACAACCCAAAACCCAGAGAGAATGAAAATAATAAAATACACGCAAGTGGAGAATTCATTTATAGAAACTCTAAAACTAATTCTGTAAGATTTGAGCAGTAATACCAAGAATTTACTTTCACCAGTATGCTCATACATCTGACTCCATAATGGTTAATGGTTTGATTTCCCATGATGCATCACGCAGAAACGTCAACGGGCAGAAGGCCGCACGCTCTACATGCATTACTGTCACTCTGAGCACACTGTTAAATCAAACACTTAACATATCAGTACTGTGGTTTGCCTAAACAGCGATCAAACGATGCATAGGTGCCGCGCGCCTTTGAGCGCGGACATCAGTCACCGCTAAACGGATTTGAAAGGGGCCGGAATAGTTCAGTCAGGCACATGTGGTGAGGGGGTCATTTGTGGGACCTTTCTTTGGGGCCTTTATTTTCCACAGAGGTAAACGAAGAGGTCTGGGGACGCGCGAGGTCACCAAATGTTGAGCGATACAATCCATCACCACGCCTACCTTTCACCACGGACGTCTAAATCTTACAGGCTCGGACATGTGGACACTGCTGACCCTGGTGAGGACTGGATCGCCTGTGGACCGTTTACGCATTTGTA
Source organism: Botia almorhae (assembly GCA_036877575.1). Classification (NCBI taxonomy): domain Eukaryota; kingdom Metazoa; phylum Chordata; class Actinopteri; order Cypriniformes; family Botiidae; genus Botia; species Botia almorhae. Next base: position 288 of record JAZGTJ010000712.1, on the reverse strand, counting down.
AACAGGGTTTAAACGGGGTTATTAATAGCCGGCTCGTTAAACCATTAGAGCTCTGATCTAATGCCACATGAGGTCTTCTGAATCTTGGCATGAGAGAGAAGATGCATCTGGAGCATGAGGAGCATGAGGAACATCTGACAGGTGTGGATGCTAACATGAGCACAGGGGATTTGAGGGAGACAGTGTGAATTGGGTGGGTAAGTTAAGCCAAATGTTTAAACATGCCGCTTGACTTGAAATTTATACTGTAAATGATATTAATTTGTATTTGGATTAAATTAACGACTG
>JAZGTJ010000711.1:0-84521 GCA_036877575.1 Botia almorhae | reverse complement strand
TGCAGCAATTGTTGTAATTCGCAAATTATCTCTGGTGTACCTGGAATGACCGATCAATGTTTATCTCGTCCCATCAATATTATTTGCTTATCATACTGATACATAGAGCTGCCATGCACAAATAAAAAAACACCCACGATATAAACCGTCATGGTCACTTCTTGCTTTAAACCAGCAGCAAAAATGCAAAAAATGCAAAAATGCAAGTTGTGACCGTTTTCTTTGGTTGCCTCCAAAACTACAACTATCACAACTTGCAGACCGTAATCAGGCCGTAAAAATTAAATTAAACGATCTACATAAAACAGCTAGTTGTGTATCTGTGACCGTTTTTAAAAAAAGGAGAATACAGATTTTAGCATACGGTGTACAGAACCTACAGACATTATTTAAAGCAATAGCGAATCTGCTCATCTCCTACATGTATGGTATGTCAGTTGTAAAAACCTTTAGCAGCCTCCAGGTGGTGCTATTAAACCTCACATAGTGTCAGCAGCGGGTCTTCCGTCATTCCTACAGTTGACACAGGGGGCAGCCGCGAGTCGGAGTGCATGTGACGCCAGCGACTGCAAGTATAACGAGTTTACGCTCCTAAAACAAAAGTACCAGTGACTTCGCAAAGATAAAAAATGAGCTGCAGTGATATGGTTTTTCTACAAGGTGAGCTTTTGTGTTTGTTTAAATCTTAATACGAAGCTTTGGAGACACAGCTTATTTTGGAGACACAGCTTACCTTATTTTTTTAGGTTTCTGCATTTCACAGTAGTTTTATTTGTAAAAGGGTTTGGGTAATATCACTTATTTTCTTTAAAATCCGATTCCAGTATTAAATCCCATATTTCTTGGAATATATAATATATAATAAATAATACCAGTTGGGCCCATATGTATTGAATGGGATTTTGGGCTAAATTTGTAATTATAGCTAAACAACTAAACAAATAGCTAAACAACTTTTGGACTAAATTGGTAATTATTGCTAAACAATTATTTATTTGAATTACACTGCACTACACTGCAAAATAGTAGAATCCTTCTTTGTTTTATATTTAAAAAATGACAGCATAATCAATAATGTAACAGCTTATAATGTTCAGTGTTGTAACAGCTTATGTTGTGGTGGTGACTGTCCTGTTGAGGTCCACTGAGCCTTGGGTCTTGACCATGACACCAACAGCTGGTAGAACAAAGCAGAGGGCTGAGTGGGGCACCACTGTCTCTGCATCCCCAATTCCACCCCTTTCCCTCTAACTAAGAGTGGCACGTGGCACTTCTGACCCCCAGCCAAATATAACAGCTTAAACCAGGAGTATACCACCCCCTCATCTCCTGTGGTTAAACCCATTGTTATCTCCTGGTTCCCCCTGGGTCCCGTTTCTCCAGCTCTCTCCCATTATATGCTCAGATTTTGCATTTTTTGCCCTCTAGAGAAAACTCATATGCCATTTGTCTTCAACACCCCCACCCCCACCCCATCCATTGGAGATTTCTGCATTGTCTCCTCACACAACAATAAAAAAACTGAGATAAAGATTGAAGGATAAATGACCCTCTTGACCGTTAGCTTCAAGTCAGTCTGGTTCTTCATGTCATTCCTCTTTGTCCACACCCAAACGGTCAACAGCTCAACAGCAGTTTTTTTGCCGCCCACTTCACTGCCAGCACAAATGCATGTGTCCGTTACTTCATAAATCTAATGCAGATTCAAGAAACCCTAACTGACACTAATCTCTCATTACTTTTACAGTCAGTCATACTATTTGTCATTTGCTTGACAAATAGACCGCTTAATACAAATTAACTTTGCACTTTTTAAATTTTTGCCTTTTTCTGCTTTGACCTTTTTCTGCTTTGGACCACAGACCTTACCATGCTAAGAGATGGGGTGGGATATTTCTATCACTGAGCTTAAATTAAATTAAGGATAATTAGGATAATTATTTATTATTATTTACTCAGAATCTGTATTATTTTTGGACAGGCTGTGGTCACTGTGGACCACCATTAAATATTTTATTTATTTACTAATTATAAAAAGAATTAAAAATGTTTATAATATTTATATAATACGTATTTCATGAAAAGATGCTTCGTAACCTTATGTCTCTATGTGTTATATCAAGCCATGTAAGGAAATGCCTTCTCATATCAAAATCTGCAAGAGCAACGTTTCGCTAATAATATATCACTCACTCCTCTAACAACTCTCCTCAACTTTTGTGAAGCCATAAATCTAAGACCTCAAAAATATGACCTGACCTCAAAAATATGGCCAAGGGCAGATGCCATACACACACCATCAGCTTTGACCTAGACCTTCTTCTGCCAGTGTCTTGGTTTACTGTGCCACCTCTCACACTATTTCTCTCCTCATTCAAACCCAACCTACTTTGCATACTGGCACCATAAGACAATCTTTCCTATTCAGACCCCCAGGGCATGCTGGGTAAATGGGTCATTCTCCCCTTCGTAGGATGTGTGACTGCTCTTTTTCTTGCTCGTTTCATGTGTGGTTACAGCTTTGTGTTTGATCTGAACCCTCTCCTCCTCCGTTGGCTTGCGCTCAATGACGTTACGCTTCCAAGCAGTAACCATGTATGCTGGATCTCAGATGATATACTGCTGTTCCTACTGCAGGCCTTGTTAGATAATGGGACATTGGCCTGTATTACATTCCAATTAGAGCACCTCCCTATTTATTTTTCTCTGTTACAATGAAGACATTCAACATTCTAATCGTGACAGGATTATCAGGCTGACTTACCTTGCTTGCAGTTTTTCATATTATCTGTTGGCAGGAGATGAAATGAAGCAAATGAGGTTAAGCATTTGGCTCCAGGGCATAACATCACTGCCCCCCCAAAACTGATTTCACAGTAACATGGACAACAAATTCAGTGTCATACCAAGCGCTTTAGTGCCTGTTTCTTTAGATCAATTCTACATTTACTTAAATATTTCTGTGGGTGTTGTGCACTAAGCATTCTATAAAGGTCTCAAATCTTTAAATGTCTGATCTTTGAGGTGTTAAAAAAACCTTATCCAGTGCTGTGTAATTGAGCATGGATCTGCTCTTTAGTGGATGTATTGTTTTAGTCTATGGTTTTAAACAAAGAATGAATATTAAATCAAAGATATGGCAGCTAAAAGTTATTGCTAGATTTCTCTGTTAATTCACCAGCAATCAGGAATAAAACACAGCCCAAAATGATCTATTGATCAACTGATAGATAATCACATTAAAACACCATGTCTGCAATTACAACGTTACAGAAAATTGATCACATGAAAATTTTACTAATGACCTTTCTGTAACCATACCTGTGTAAGATGTGACATTTTATGTGTGCATGTTGATTTACACGTACTGTAATTTTCTGAGTAAGAAAGGGGATTTAATCCTTGAGTCAGTGTTTGTTTTATTATACAGTTTTGTGGAAGCTTCTAGAGAATGGACACCTATCAAATCAGAAACTGTTTTCAGCTGTTATTTTTGGGTGGAGGAGGAAGTTTGAAGGAAATAGTTTCAATTTTCATTAGAAACGTACACGTAGCCCTTTTCACGAGAAGTAAAACAGGCCGAAGCATTTGTGTGTGTGTGTGTGTGTCTGTCTGTCTAAGAGAGAATTTTAGCATTGAATTTGTTAGCACACAACAGGTCCCACTGTGTCAAAGTCTGAATTTGCATGTTTAACTGTAACCTGTAAAGCGCTTATGCAAACATACTGTACAGGCATTTGGCCTCCCCAAATACGAACAAACATACTCATGCACAGCACAAACATATGCACGATAAAATAGCTCAAAGAGTAAAGTGTGATGACTCAGAAAAGTCAAAGTAATTTCACTTAATGAGTTTATTCTATATTTACACAATGAATTGATTTACACGCATGTATATGGCAAACAAAGTAGCTTATAATGCATTCAGGGTTTACATTTTATGACAATATGTGTTCCATTGAACTTAAACACACATTTACATCATCCAGTTTATTTCTAGTCTCTTTCCATAATATATCTTAACCTGGTGCATTTTGTGTTTCTTCTTGAGGTGAACAGACATTAGACCTTTCCTTTTTTCAGAGTAAATCATTGTCCTGTTCCAACAATCCAACAATTTCAAATTATAATGACCATATTAACTCTGCAAACTGGTATTGGCAGTATGAACCAACGAAATATACATATAAAGACTGTGAATCATACTTCCCCTATTGTTTATGCATCTACAAAATTGTTAGTTTCCTTTCCTGCCTATGTTGTGTAAATAATTTTGCCAATTATTGGGCCTATGTAGCTTCTGTTTATATTTATTAAAAATTGTTTATATATGTTTGGTTACTATGTCATAATTAACTTTGTTACTGTTTTATGTTGCCACTTCATGCACAATGGCCCTGAAGCAAAATACGGAAGGTTGTTCTAAAGTTACACGGCTAGCATTTACCAATATACTGATGCAGAATATAAAACCTTTGTCTTACATCAGCTAGTCTCTTTTCTCTTAATCTCCTCCTGTTTTTGCACAGCTTCAGGTTAAAAACATCTTAAATTTATATTAATTTTGATATTTTGCAGCTGGGTGCCTCGGGATATGCATAGGATGCAATCACCGCACTTAAAGTATAGAAGAATTATCAGTGAAGTTTGGATGAATGGAGAGATGTAAAGAGTGAAGTTGGATCAAGTGTTTTTAGGATGGAAGGGTGCTGCAGGAAGGGACAGATCATAACACCTCCTTCCCAGGAGTTCTGGCTTTGTTGATGAAGTCAGCTCCCCTGGGCTTTGATCTTTGACACAGCAGTGAGCAACTAATGAGCGTGTGTGTGGGTGTGAGTTTTAGAAAAAAGCAAAAAGGCTGATCTGGATTTTATTATTTTACTGTGTTTGAAAATCTGTGTCAGATGGTTTAATGTGGCCAGATTCACACCCTGCTTTCTTTAGCATGTACTAACTTAAGAACATAGTAAATCTTCCCTATTTAAGTGGTAAATATATTTGTTTATTACAAGAACTGTGTTTCATTGCTTGTGTGTTTGATGACTAGATTAGATAGCAGGTATATGCATTTGTCTAACTGATGTGCCATACAAAAATCTGCCACATGCAACATTGACCTTTGACCTGTAGCGTCTAGTCACACTCATCCTTTTTCTCTCCTGGGGATCTCCATTCATAGGGAGAAGGACAGCAGCTGCTTGTCGAGCTAGAGAAAAAGAATGATGATTTGGATTTGCTGGGATGGGGTGTTTAGAAAAGAAGATGATGAAAAGAAAATGAGGAAGAAACAGAAAGATGGAGTGTTTACTTGGGCCTTAACAGTATTATAATCTTGCTATCATATCAGCATTTCTTATTATATTACTACATTACCATGTATTACACATTTGTTCATTACTTAGTTTGTAGAAACAGCATTGCTTATCTCTGTGTGAACATTATGTTTTAGGCAGAAATGTTTAATATGCCAGTCACTTTGAAATAAAAAGTGAAATAATTTTTTTTATAAAATAATAATAAAATAATAATAATAATAAAAAAAATGTATATCCTAATTTAATGTGCAGATGTGTAAGTATAGAGAACAACAAGTAAACCATTTGTAGACTAACTTACAAATAAGTATAAACACTGCAGGTCTGTGGTGCTTCCCAGCAAGGCAGACACAGCAACATTGACCAATGATTTGTGTTTGGGGCAGGGCTTACTGTTTGGCTGACCAATGGAAGTCTTCATAGGATTTCTTCGTTATCATGCTTTTATTTTATTCACATAGTGTTCCTGGTAAAACTGGTAGCACATTGCAGTAGCAATCCTAAGGTCATGGGTTCAATTCCAAGGAAAGGAATGTACTTAAAATACTAAAATGTACTAAAAATTCTTGAATATATTGTTTGATTGCACATTGAGCCACTCTGGTTAAAAAAAGTGTTTGCCAAAAGCATAAATATGAATGAACTCACGCACAGTGAATATTCTGTATGGACAGACTCATGACTTGCTGTGTTTTTCCGCTCTCTACTTTCACATGCATTCATTATTGTGAACTTACATAACACACAACTTAATACTGACAAGTAAGACACAGTGGAATTTAATACACTCCTGAGTACCTTTAAACGTGTAATTCAAGTATGCCCATAATTTCCTAAATAACACATCAGGAACAATAGTGATTTGTATGCATGTGTTAGCTAGTGTATAAATAGACAAAACGATGCCCAAACGAATAAGTATGAAGCAGCCTTGACTTTGTAGAAAAAAATCTATGTTTACTTTGTCTCTATTTCCTGTAAAGAGTGACAAAGAGTAAGGCGGTGTATGTGTGTGACAGTGAGTTTTTTGTGCATGTTGGGGGTTGGGGTTGTGAAAACTGTTTAATTCAGTTTGACTCTTTCCTGGCATCTGCTGACCCTGATGGGTGGACTCACTCCAATGGAAGATAGCAGGAGGACACCAGAGACAGTGGAAGGGAGGAGCAGGAGAAAAGAAATTAAGTAATAGGCTGCAAAACAAGGCCAGTGTAGGGAGTGTGTGTGTGTGTGTTTGAAGATAAAAGTATGGTACCAATAAAAGAATACTTTAATCTTTCTTCTGTAAGCTTTATAGAAAGCCAATAGGCTGTGTTCTTATCCTAAGACAAAGAAGATGTTAAATGTGTACACAAGTTCTGAAAGGTATGATTATTTTAGTGTTTATAAAAAAGAAACACCTTATCTCATTGCAGTGGGTCTATGCTTTTCAAACAATTTTAACACTGAGTGTGGCCCACTTTTATAATCTTGCCTGCTGGTACTCAAAACCGGCTGGCCCTGCATTTATAAAGAATCTCACATACCGATCAGTCTTTTTCTGCAGTGGCTTTCTGTTGTCCACATCTGATGGTCTTATCTTTCATCTTGCCACTCCCCACCATCTCACCTAGTTCTCTTTTACTCTATGTTTTAACCAGTGAGATAATGGTAGGTAACAGATAAGAAAACCTTCCTTATTTCCTATGCACAGATCCTTTCCCATGGGTTTATCTTCCAGCGGGAGTCAGTGTGCTATGAATAGATGACAGATAGGGAAAGGGAAAAACAGTATTTGTTTATTTGAGAATGAAAATGTGTCTGAAAGAGAGAGACTGTCATTGGTGATTGAACAGCAGCATCCTGGGCTGGCGTTCTGCCAGTCTGTGCCTCAATGTGAGGAAAAGATGCAGTGGGACTAAAATTAGATGTGTTTTGGTAATGATAGAAGGACATACAGATTGTATTTATGTGTTTTACCAATGATTTTAATATAAAAGCCATGTTGAGTGTTTTCATTTCATCATCTTAAATGTTATCATATGGAAACAAGATATGTATAAAAAAATCATTACACCTCATTAATCCTCTAACAGTAGAAGGCTTAAAAAACAAAAAAAGCATTAAGAGCAGAGGTGTGCTTTAAATGAGGTGCTTTCAAAGGTGTGCTTTTCCTCCCTGTTAAACTGCAGGCAATTTTAGACCTAAATTTAGCAGAAGGTGAAGTCCTGGCTCAGCTAACTGGAAGTCATTGAAAGTAGACAATACGTTAGCTCTTCACAAGATTTAATGTTATGTTCCAGAGTGTTGTAAGGCACACGTTCTCAAAAGTGGAAACCTGTTACTGAGAAGCATCTATTAATAAAGTGAAGGACAGGTTCATTACTGTAATTACCATTGCCAACTCAAACTTGAATAAAAGAAGGCTTTATACTTAGAGGTATTTACTTTAAATTGCAGTTTTTAAGGAACTAATCCTTTCTCAAACAGTCTAAGATAAGAATGACATAAGACGAAGTGCCACACTTAATAATTAAGATGATTACATAACTCAAACTAACATTTATTGTGGCACCATGGCTTTTGTTTATGTTTCAATGTATAAAGCCACATCTTTCTGTGTGACAACAATAGTAATGAAAGTGGAACTGATAAACTTCACTGTTCCAGTAGGTTATTTTATGCCGAGGTTCATGGCCCAGGGGACTGTGTCTTTGTGTTTCACAGTGGTCACGGATAACAGTTAAACCGGGCACTGAACAATGGATGCAAAATGCATTTGGCCCCTCAGAGCCCCCAATGGGAGTAAGTAATAGGGGCTTAAGGATCAAGCTACTGCCATTTTTAAAATGCTTTTCTTCCTTTTCTTTTTCACCAGATAATATGTGATCTTCAGAGACCTCAACGTAAATCAGGAGCAAATGGATTTGTTTTTTTGTACTGCTTTAATATTTCATCCTTTAAATGTATTAATTTTTGAACTATTATGAAATGTAACTATTAATGAGTTCCATATCTTCTCGTTGCAGGAAACACAGTTTTTGTTCATATAGAGATGGCTGGGGCTAGTTGTCACATTTTTTACCCAAGTAAATATTTCTCAGAGAAGGTTTCAACATTTCATGTAAAATTTCTCTTTATTATATTCTTAATCTTGCCTGAATGTATGCCAGTGTGGATGTATTCTGTTCACTTGCTTACACAACAGCTTTAGCAAAATATGATTATAAAATTATTGTTTAGAGGGAATTCACAAAAAATAAAATAATAGAACTAGGTGTTTGAAACCCGCATACACAACCACTTCCATTGAATATTTTGATATTTGAAACCTTAGTGAGACACAGCCCTTGTGACTCACTTGTGTGACAACTTGTCCAGCACGTTTAAGATGACGAAAAAGAAAAGGCTACAAACCTGGGGAATCAAATTAATTTCAGTTCAACTTCTACTAAAGTTTATCAGTAGCCTCATTCTGTACATGCACAAAACTAACTGCTATAGTGAATCTGTGAATCTATAGTGAAGGAATTAACCCCATACTCTGTCACACACAACTCTGACATGCTGGCCGGGGCTGATGGCAGAATGGTTATTAGGGATTATGAAGCATTTTACATTCTATGTTTTATAATCTATGTTCTTCATAAATCTTATTAGTTGATAAATGACATCGCCTCCAAATAATAAAAACAAATCTTTCGACAAGGTAAAGTTTCGTCAGGCCCTACAGAATGGTAAAATAAAATATGTAGACATTACAAACTATGAAGTTTATTGTCAAATGCTGCACGCATTTGCCAAAATAAAAAGAATATTAATTTCCCAGATGTATTTTCAGTATAACTGAATAAACCGCTTGCGGTGGCAAAATTACGTAAAACGTTGGAACGCTGTGTCCGTCACCTTGGAAACTGTCCTGCGTTTTCCAAACTGGGAAACAACCAATGGCGGGGTTCGGCTCATACTACGTTTGCAATATTAGGGGTGTTCAAACACTCTGTAGACGCATTTAACCCCCTTAGTGTCCTAAAAATATGGAAGCGAATTTTCGTATTTGAACCTACATAAGTAAACAATTTAAATATGTGCACAAGACATGCGGAATCTTTTATTGTTTAAATCCTACTTTTCTAACACAATTAAAACCGAACCCCTTATATATCACGATCTTATCGTGGTATGTTCCCCGCAGAAATTAAATATGAACAGCGAGGATTCCAGAAAATGTAGCTTCTCTGTTTGGCTAAAATATAAGCAGTAAACGAAAGCCATACAGTACAATAATTTAGTTTGAATTGTACTTATTTGAGGTCTGCTTTGAAAACGGTACACTTTGGCGAAGGTGAGTGAACAATGAAAGATGACTGTATATAAATATAATGACAGCTGAGTCAATTAATCAGCGCATATCAAATATTCAAGCTAAATAAAGGTAGATGCAAAACATATCGATACCAAATTTTACAGCTGACAGTTTGCAGTTGTAAAACGTTTGTAGATTAAACAAGATTAAAGGGGATAGTTAACGCAGTTTAAGATACTTGTCATTGGGTCTCTGGTGAGGAGCACATTTATTTATTACTTGCAGCAGTACAAGTCTTTAAAAACTAATAGGCAGTTTATGTTACAAGTGGAGCCCGAGGCCTCGCGTGAAGGTCTCCAGCACACGTTCTCTGTAGAGTGATGTGTCCTTGACTACAGCTCTGCTCCTTGAAGTAACAAAATATCTGCACAAGTATGAAGTGACAGGTGCTTCCTATCTATTTCAAGTTTGTGTTTTTTGCACTATGTTTAGAAATAAGACATGGCTGTGGGTGGGTTGAGCATATTTTGTTAAGGTCACAGGAACTTCCTGTATTTATATTTTTTTAGGTTGTAGACCATTTAACCCTTCAACTTTATTTCAGACACTTTCTGATTTTGTTTATAAATACTTAAATAATTGCATTTAAATGTTCAAAAACGTAGAACACTGTTATGTTAAAACACACCGAAATGTGTTCTTGTTATGATTCTAATGTGTGTATAATGTTAAGATCTTGCTTGGAGGGTCAAGGGAGAGTGTGTATGGATGCCTGCACAAAGGGGCTATCTCTTGTAAAGTCAAATGGAGACCTGACTGCATTTGTAGTGTTTCATTTAGGCTTTGAGTATATATTATGTTTTCAGTTTTCTGGAAAGCATGTCTGGCAAGGAATTGCTTCATGTTTACATCATTGTATAAGATCCAAAGCAGCATGCAAGCAAGCCTTTACAGCTATTGCATGTCACTGTTTTTGTTCACTGTTAAGTTAGTTTTTTGTGGTATTACAACTTACGTTTCTCTTCAAAGGCAATGTACTGAGACAATGCATAGACAACTACTGTAAGCCATGTGGAGGTTAATTCCCTCAAAACATTGCGTCATTGTGGTGGTATTAAATCATTTCTGTGTATGACTTACCAAAGACAGACTGGGTAGTTAAAAATGTTTTTTGCAATTCTGTTTGGTGATGGTAGTAGTACAGAAATTACACCTTTAAATTGTAATATGCTGATTATTTTCAGTGGCCATCATTACATAACACATACATTTTTGCACATTGGTTCATTGCGGTTTCTGAAAGTATAAAATAAGTAGTAAAATAGCTATCTAAGATGAAGGACAGAGTTATGGAAATTGTCATTTAAATATTACTTGTCTAGTTGTATTTACTACAGTATTACTGCTGATGTCAGTGTTGTGGAGATCGTCCTTACTACCACAATGTTGTGAAACGTGGGATCTTTATGGATGTCATAACAGAGTCCGTAGCCATGACTCTCACTGGCTGCACTGTGTGTTCTTTGTGGATTTCCACGATGACTGTGTGTCTTTGCTGCAGGCCAAATTTCCAGTGTGGATTAGAGTGGAAGTCTGTCAGAACTGAGGAGGCTGTAACATCTAAGCACACAGTCTGCTGTATTCTCCAGTTTAGCCTGCGACACGTCAGTTTTTCTCAAATAAAACGTACCGTGGATACACACAGACACTTTGAGGCTAGCCAATAGTTGGCAAACTAAAACACCACGTGAAGCCCCAAATGCCACAGTCCTTCAATAATAGTTGACAGTTTCATAATATATAATCAATATATATTATCTCAGCAGTGTTGTGAGGATTAGAGACAGATGCTTTTGGTTCTGGAGTGTTGTGATATAAACTTGTGATTACAAGGCAAATGTCTTATCCATAATGGCTTTGGTTTGTTTTGTGCATTGTGGTTTCTCAATAGCTGTAGGGTTGATAACAGAATGTATACAGAATATGACTTTGACTGTTCCCTATGACCCATATCATGTTTCCATGTAGTGTGCTGTCCATGTGCAGTCTGAGAGCTAACTGAAGTCAGACAGATTTCCACTCCTACATAGCAATTATGCTTTTAATGTAAGAGACATAAGAAAAGCACAAAAAACAGAGCTCTGAGAAAAGCAAAACACACTTTGACCTTCTGATATCTCATTGTGTTTATGTAATTTGTTCCTCTCCATTGAGCTTCATTGACTGTCACTGTAACCTCTACATTATTTTTTTTCCACTGGAGCAGCTTAATTAATTTAAAAAATATGAACAAAATATGAGCACAATATGAGCTGTGAATTCTAAGAGTATGCTCTTAAATACAGTTGTTGCTAAACAGCAGATAAACAGCAAAAATTTAAACCATTTACTATTGTTGTCTTCATATGGAACTTTTGATCCATATAAAGCACGCCACATCAACCGCCTATTATGCAGTTAAATGACTAAATGCAGCTTCTTTCGAAATTCAACCTCTGAACGTGACAAGTCTTTTCCCTTTCTCCTCACGTGCTAAATTTGTGCTCTTCCAAATCTCTAGGGTTTTTCCTGAGGAATGCAAGTTGGCTCTTTCATGCCTCTCCCTTAAAATGCCCTCCCAAGATAAACAGCGCTAGTCCAGCCATCCCTCCACCCTTCCCAGAAGGCCATGCTTCCCTCCTGCACGTGAGTGAGTGTATTTGGCCACCTCCCCTGTATGGCAGGCCTACAGTTGCTGTAGTTTGACTGATTGTGCACTAACCCTTGATCCGTCTCTCTTTACACATTGATTGGCTCATGTGTTTTGTTTTTGTGTAGCCTGTCTAATTCTGTGGTGTTGACGCAATTGGCCTCTTTAGTGAACTGTTTAACCTTTTCTCTGAATGTGTGTTTGTTTTGAAGCAGGCACTTGTTCAGAAAATCTTCTCCGTGCTGCTTACTTACTGTATAACTGCGGCCTTGAATTGAGGAATTGTACTAGTGGCTGTCCCTCTTTATTGATCAGATAAAGACTATAAACCATATGCAAATGTAGGCCATTTATTTGAACACCAGTGTTAAATATGTAAACGACTTCCAATCTGATGTGACCTCACAACGGTTTGATATGAATCCATTTTACACCTGACAACATTGTTTTGATTACCTTGCATTCTACTGTGTTTCCAATTGAATGAAAATTTGTTGGTACAGTATAAATTATTTGAGAGGTTTGTTAATCAAAACATTTGTAGCATTTACTGAATGTAAAAAAATGCTTTCTATAACTAACCACAGTAAAAGGTGTTACTACAGTTACTTTACAGTAAACTGTTACTACAGTAAAAACTATAGTTTTAAGATGCTCCTGTGAAATCAAGCCAAGTGAGAGACATGAGTAAGGATTTGGGGAAAGAAATTAAAGATTCCATCACAATCTGATCACAATGTATCTTTGGTACATTTACGACTGACTTGTTATGTGGTTGAATGCTGTTCTGTATAGTAGCATATATAAAAGGGACCTTTTACGGGACTCGTTGACTGGTCAATTGATGCATTCACAGAGGGGTGTGTGTATTTGGGATGATTTAGTGGGGTGAAAGCTCATTTGGGCATGTCTGCATGTAATTCGAGTTGTAAAATGAGATGCCCATGTACAAGTTTGGGTGCGTGTGCGTGTGAGAATCTCTCTTCAGGGCCTGCAGCGTGGTCTGTGATCTTCAGAGTGAATGTTGGGCAGCAGCAGTAATCCTGCACTCCTTCATAATCCTCTCTTTCAAACACTGCCATTCTACAGCAACTCAAGATGAGATTTGTTCTGACAGCTTTACCGATGTGGCACACAGGGCAGCCAGACTCTTTAACATTTGTGTTGATCTTGCAGTGGATGGAGCTCCACCAAACTTATCAAGAACTTGTGTAGGGGGTGAAGTTACAACATGAATATGAGAGGACTTAGAGAAGATCCAACTTCTTGCCTGCACAGAGATCCTGATGAAAATAAAAGAAACCTGATGACAGACGGGAGAAGAATTCAATGGCTAAAACGCCTTATTTACGCTTGATGATGGTTTTGGAAGTGACACATTGTTATTTTAACACACTATGCTAGCATGGCATCATTGTCATCCATTCCAAAGTGTCTTAGACCCTCCAAACCAACTTTATGAATTGTCAGCATCTTTCTCTCAAAATAGGCAGAGTTACAGCAATTCCCATAGGGATCTGTTACCGTAGCCACAGGCACTGATTCTGTGGGTATTGTGATGACGCTGTTACTCAGGTATGCCCCCTTGGCATGAGGGTGTGGGTTTTCAAAGGCAGCGAAATGAAGAGGAATGGATAGGAATTTGCACCTGGGCCAGATATAATGAATAGACCTGGTGCTGTAAAGAGTAGGTGTTTGAGTTAAGGCATGTTTGTTTGTTGTGCATCTGCTTGGCAGATGTTATCTGTTTTGAGGAGAACACTTGCTTTTCTTCTTCCTCTTTATGCTACACAAAGGTCTGCTCAGACTTCATCCAGCCGCTCCTTGAATAAGCCCATTTTAATCCTGTTTAATGGAGAGGTGTAGTCTTTAGAAGATGTGTGCAGGACAGGATTGCTTTGGAGGTCTTTCACACTGTCGGGTCTGTAAAAATAGGCAGTGTCCTGGATCCAGTAAAAACCCTGTGGGAGTTCTTTATGGAATGTTCTTACTTGTAATTAAATTCACTACAGCCTAGACTCTTAAACTGAGAAACTGAGAAATTACAGTTACTGTGATGCTTCCAAGAACAGAAACAATCATACTTGATATTTTTTTCCAGTCCTCTGCAGGTAACTCCTCAGAGATCTCCCTGAAATTGTCTAGCCTAATAACTGGATATTTTTATGACTACCAGTGCTTGTCTTTGTGTTTTCTGCAGTGCTGTTTTTACTTTGATAAAGCCGTCTGGCTTTAACACGCATGTAGATATGTGGAAAAAGATTATTGAAAGGTGTTTTGGGAAATGATTATCACAAATAGCTAGAAGGTGAATCCAATCGGAAATCTCTGAAGGCCAAACATAGGTAAAGGAATACAGAAACTGGGGTGTGAATATATCACAAACAGATTGTGAAACGTGAATTAATCTGAGTCAATGTTGATGTGTCTGTAGGGAAGTGTTGTTCTTCCTGCTTGTATTTCTCTAGCCCTGCACTTCCTGAAAGGGTGGAGTAGGAGGAGTTATGTGGGAAAGGGGGAGGAGAAGTATTTGAGTTACTGTCTCATTCGCGCACGCACACACACACACACACACAAACAGCTTCTTACACACATTCACTCTAGCAGCGACTCAGCTGAGCTCTGTTCTTGAAGAGGCTCCTCAGCTTGAGAGCTTCATTCTGCTCTCACAAAACACTTGTCCCTACGGATTTCTCACAGATCTGGTAAGTTAAGCAACTTGTAACAGAGATGGCTACATTAATCTATAGACTAGTTGCATGCCCTCTACAGTTACTTTGTTTACTGTGTGAGAGAGCTCAAGGCATGTAAGCGGTTGAACGTAATGTAGCTCCTGTATTTGTTTTCTATACAGTGTCTGTATATCATAAGACACTTTTACTTCCTGTTAAAGACCGTGCTTAAATATTTTTCTGCATATTTCATCATTCATTTATAGACGATGTGAGTCTATAATGAGTCTAATTTGACCGTGTTGGGGCTTGACTGATTACCTAGTAGAATGTAATGAGTGGTTATATGGGATGGTGTATGGTGATTAAGGTTTTATAATTGTCAGGTTTTGGACAATTAAATGCAGGGTTTTCTCCCATCCCAGTTATTTTTGTATGTTTTAACTGGATGACTGCTTTGCATTTATGAGCACGGATGTTCTTGAGTGTTACATTGTGGTGTTTGACTGTGGTTTCTGTGTGTGCCGGTAATGTAATGTTTATGTGTTAGGTGTTTTGTGGGTCAGCATTGTGTAAGAAGACAATGACTAAAAATTAAGGAACTGAGTCAGACCATGCGCTGTGTGTGTAATAACAAGAGCTAGTATTTGTCACATCGACAGGTTGACATATTTGTACAGGAAAGGATTACAGGTAATGCACATAAGGCTCTCTATCTCTCTTGCTCTCTTACTCTCTAAGATCTATTAACTCTGACATTTCAGCTTAGTTATTGGTCAAACGGGGTTAATAGGTGACCTCTGCTTGTGTGTGTTTGGAATCTATTATTGTTTCTGTTGTGCTCTTGTTTTAGTTCAGTTCAGTTACTTGTTTGTTGTCCTTTGGTTTGTGTGTGTGTGTGTGTGTGTGGCTGTGGGAAAGGGGAATTGGTAGCTGCAGTGGAAGAAGGTAAAAACAACACATCAGGCGGTATAAGCTGCGCTGATGCTAAAACTAGCTCACCTCTGTGATTACACCCTGTGTCCACACATGTTTTTGCATCTATTAGGATGCTTGTTTGTGTGGCAGACACCACACATAGCGTAATAATAATAATGTATGCAGGGATGCATCTCTATGTGAGTGTGCATGTGTCTTTAGTGTACAGACTGTGAGTGACCATCCTTATTGTTTCTGTGGCAGCCTTGAGGTGGGCCACAGGTCAGGGTCCATTTAAAAGACCCAGGGGTCATGGATTCCTGAGATGAGCCTGACACAGACGGTTGTCGTGGTTGTAATTATGGGCTGATCATAATGGTCATTTTACTTGATCAATACAACAGTGAGAGGCACCTCCCCTTTTAACTTTAAACTGACAACATCGCAAAGATGTTGCCAAGGCGATTGAACAGAGCTTAATTGAAAGGGTGTGTGGTCCTAGGTTTAAATTGGCCTTTACCCCCTCAATGGCCTTGCTCAAATGTACAGCTGTTACTGCAGAGCTTCATCCTGGGGAAACGGTACATCACTAATAATCATGTAAGTGACAGATCACCCAATCCTCTGGGGTCAGATACATCCATTCAAACGCTATTGTTTCAGAAGAGCCTCCTGATCTATTGTGACATTCTGCCCTGATCTTAAAACTCCAGGGATCTGGTTTGGTCAAATCTGGATCCTCTGATTAAACTTAGAGTGATGTAGGGAGAAAGGAAATTGTAGGCAATTTGTTTTCATAGTGTGTGGCCTGCCTCTCAAAGACAGATGGACCACTTTCTCTCATCTTATTATCTTATTACAATCAAAATGAGAGATGAGGAATGGATCAATCACATTCTCTCCTCTTTTCGTCTCTGACATGCCTTTGTGACACATGTAGTGACCTAAAGGTAGGGTAGGCAATTTTGGAGAGGCTAGCAATAGCAAACTCACTTTGAAAGCATAAGATCCAACCCTCTTTAGAGCAATTTCTAAATCCACCCTTCCTCCAATAGTGCACAGAGGTATGCAAATACATAGTTGGACAGGCAGGTAGGACGTCCTATCATTGTATTTGGACCAAATGCATTGATTGAATAAACATTTTATGGTTCTGTGTCGTCCACAAAAGATAAATAAATTAATAACACTTTATTTAGTGAGTGCTATAGGGACTTGAAAAGGCTTTCAAACAACATAAAAATGTTTCTGAAAAAGATCGGCTACGCTAACTTTTGGAAGTCTCTGCTTGTGATAAACGGTCACATTGTTTTGTGTATATGTGATAAATGCCACTCATGGCAACTGTATTTACACCTCTTTATGAATCCCTACATTCACTGCGTTTACAAATGGCAGATGATAATATATGTAGTTAACAACATCCTAAGGGCTCAATCAGATATTCAGTGCTATTATCCAGCTGTAGTTGGTGGCATGAAGTACAATACCATCTCTGTCACACTCTAATGATGCTGTGTTAGGAGCTCATCCTGGCCTGCTGTGGACGGAGGGGAAACAGCTGTGCTATGGCACCCATTGAACAGAAAAGGCTGTTTATAACCCCCATTAACCAGCTGTCCGTCACTGATAGAGCTGTGCAGTAGTTATGGATGGAGTTGGTGTGAGAGGTTATCAGGCTAAAGGGTTAAATCCTCTGGGGCGTCTTCATTGCCGTGGTGAGGTAGGTTGAGTGAGAGGTGTGACTCTGTCAATGCAGTAAAAACCCTTGGGAATTATGTTAGTTAGCTCGTTCGTACACCTAACACCTTCCACAGCTTAGTGCTAGAGGTCAAATCTTTCAGTGTGCTGTCACGTAAATGAGGTTCATCTGTAGGGCACAGATACTCTCATTCACTCTAAATACAGTTAAAACAGCCCATTATCATTAAGTCAATCCAGAACAGTCTCGTAAAAGTACTGGTAACATGGAATTACTTGTTTCGGAATAACAGTTCATGGAGTTTTTGTGTGAATTGTGGATCATCTTGTCGGACAATCCCTTTCTGCTTCCGTTTATTGTCAGCGTGGTAAACTATCAATGCAGTAAAGGATGAATAAACAGAATGTAGCTTTACAAAGGTAATAATTCACAGTATCTATACTACAGAGGAAGACTCTACCTGAGTTTGATTCAGACATTCCTTTTATCATATCTTTGCATAACTTCAGCATTGTCAGCAGAATGGCACATTTGGGCAAGATTCCTGACTTCCTTTACTCATAATGATGTCAGTCAGATCTTCTTCACTCTGTTCTTGCTTAATATCTGACAGAGTTTACATAAGCTTCCTGAGTATTGACACATGGGAGGATAAAATCATTTAGCCTGAGGATGATAACGGTAACTGTAACATGAGCACACCAGGGATGACTCCGTGTCAGACTGGATCTTTCCGGGCTGGTAAAAGCAGGGAGTGTTTGTTTTTGACCTGCGGAAAGGAGGGGAGCTGTCACCGAATGTCTGATATGTCTCAATGTAGACACTGCCAGAAACCTTTTATTGGCACTCGAGGTATCCAGTGTAGCAACTGTTTTGATGCCAAGACAAGCATCACTATTATGATTCGTCATAACATTGGACTGTATAATAATAGTAATAATGATATGTATAATTTTTATTATTATTATTAGCATCAGAACAATACAAATTTTGGTAGCTGCAAAACCTCAACATATTTCTTAATAAATTACAGTAATAACTGTTTATTAGTCCTTTATCTCTTTCACTGTGTCTATTTCTCATACTGTATCCCTGCCAAACAAATTCTCTCTCTTCTTTAGTTCTTTCACTTCTTTCTTGTTCTGTTCGTATTTTTCTGTCACGTGTATCTCTCAAGTCGGGCCTGTTGTTCCAGTAGATATTGATAGAAGTTCTAAAAGCAGTAGAATGCTTCCAGTCACACAGACTTCCCCTCTAATTACATTGCGGGGTTTCTTGTAGCCAGAATTAGTGAGGTCATTTTTATTTTCTCTCTGCAGCTTTAGACCGCCAGGCCTGACCCATCGTCTCCCCATGTTTTCGCCTGTGGTTTTCAAGGCTAGCTTGTTTGCATCACATTTTCCCCCGTCAAGCATCACTCAAATCATTAAATGCTAATTAAATGAACACTGGAAATTACACATCCACTCATAAAAGCACAAAAACATCACTGTTAGATGCCACGCTAAAGCCGTTAGCAACATTTTTCCATTCACTTTTTTTGCGGCTTAACCAACAGTCCTGTTTACCACTAAACACTGTGGGGAACATTACATCAGCTCCCAAAAATCAAGAGCAGATCTTTTTTTTTTTGCTCAGCAAGGTTTATATTGGAGATGTCTCTGTGTTTCTGTGGTTGTGGCAGTCTAACTGGATCTGTGTGTGTATTCCTGGCTCACTCCACGTCCACTGTGTTCTGGGTTCAGTTGGCTTAGCACTGAAGCCCTTCTGTTATCTCAATTGGTTCACACTCGTGCCCAAAGCCAAAAGCTGTTTGTGCCATGTTACGTTCCATTTATGTGTCTGCTTGTGTTTTGGGGGTTCTTGTTTTAACATGACGCATAAACATGCTAATGGTTTTGTAGTCACTCTGGACTGTTGATCGGGCATGATTTTCACTCCTGTTGGACAGAATAGATCATTGCTGTGAAGTAGATTAGACCAAACCCTGCTTATTATGCAGATACGACAGTTTTATTTTGAATATGTTTTTAGAGATGTAGTAAAATGTAAAAAATTTACTTTTTCAAATCAACTCCAGTGTCAGTTTGTGGACCATTAAACAATGGTCATAATTTGACTAGATCATAGTTTTAATTAACAGTAATGATGTCAGTAGGCCTATGGATGAGTTCAGGTTTAAAGGTAGGGTTAGGGGGCAGAAAATATTAGCCTGGTATGAAAACTGTGTGCGTGCTTATCTCACTGGTGCTTGAGGCAGTTAAATTCTTCAGAGAGATGGCTGTGCTACTTATGTTGGCCCTGATGACTCAACAAGCCTACAATTTCAGCTATCCCTCTGCTGCCTCTATATGCTTGTGGTCTCTGGTCCCTCTGGAAGATGTTTCCTCCATGTTGGTGCCTGGTATAGACCAGCGGATCGCTGGGGAATACACAGAGATGTCAAGATGAAGGAATGGTGAAACATTTTTGATCTTGGACACTAAAGCTGCCTCACCCCTAGCAGTATGGCAGGATCCTAAGCAACTGTGCCTTCTATTAAAAGCCTGGCCATTGAGAGACAGCTGTGTGGGTGTGTGTGTGTTTGCACTTCATCTAAATGCACCACAGAATTTGACCTGGATATGCATTTATTGCATTACTCGTTCATAAGCCTCTTAAGACGTGACAGTCAGATCCATGTCGAGCATATTTAAATAGTTCTCTTACTAACAAAAGAAGTTTTTCAATGCCAGGTCTAACCTACTTTTAACTTACCCATTTCTCTGCTCTTTGAGTCTCTGGAGTCTGAGTCACATATTCTGAATGATATACGTTCAGAAAGATTGAAAACCGGAAGGAAATCACTGCCACTAGCATCAACAACAGAATTGCACAAATAATGTTCTCAAGTACTCATTGTATTTTTAGAAGTCTGGCATTTCATGGAACTCTGCATTCAAATATATTATATGTAATTGCATATAATCTTTGCATATTCGGCTAAGACAGAATAATTAGCTTCATATTAAATTGCAGTGCAGGGACCTCAGTTAAATAGATTATTTTTTTTTTCCATCTTTCAGATGATGTCAGTACGGTTATGGCAGTTTTCTCTACAAGCGGTTCATTCTAATCTTCAATGAGAGTTTAAGGCTATATTTAGGTTTGCTCGATTCGATAAAATGTCTTTCTTTGTGTTCTATTGAGTCTCTTCTGTGTTATTAGAAGAACAAGGGAGGGGGCATAACAGGGCAAGGGCCCGCACACAGAGTCAAGCTATAAAAAAAAAAATTAAAAATGGGTATTTGAATATAATGATGATGATGATGATGATGATGATGAACGACAAGGAACAAGCCACCCATCACTTGATGATGTAATTCAAACCATTAATGCAGTAAATAAAAAGAAAATATGGAAGGAAATGAAAGGAAAATTGCTCTCACTTCCCTGGCACTGAGGATCATGAGAATTTGAAAGCATTCGGAGATGTGATAGAGAGAAAGAAAATTAGGGAAGAGTCTAAATTTAAAACCAGCACTGATTTGAGAGCAACGCTGTGTTTATAGTTTGTTAAAATTGTAAGATGGTTTTACTGCATTGTATAAAACCAACTTGCCTGAGTCAAAAGAAGTGAATGCTCATGAGTGTTTTAGGAGGATTTAAATGAGCCTCGGCTAAGATCTAGTCTGGGACCAGAATACAAAACATGATAATCTGTCCATATTGTATTCTGTAAAGACAGTGTACAAGGCGCTTTTGTGTCCATACAAACACTGAACAAGTGGAAAGGGGCGGACATTTAAATATTTTCATAAAACGCCACTGTTTGATGCAGTTGAATGTAAAAGATTGCAGCTGTTCTTTAGCACAGCCTTTTTGTTTTTTGTTTCTTTTCAAAGAATCACATTTGAATGAAAATTCAGTAGGAGTGTTTGTTGTGAATGGGGGGAAGGGTGCAATTGGTCAGAATCCCGGCTGTCGACCAATGGGACACTAGCTGCCAGCTTACTCCTTTCTCCTCTTCTTGTGCTCAGATTTTTTTTCCTCTTCCCTGATTGGCTGCTCACACATGCAGCATCTGGACCTCTTCGAGTGTAGTGGGAGGGGCCAGACAGTGTATTAATACCAAATGTCTGCCCCCCGTTCGCTCTAGAGTGCTCCAGTATCATTTATGTGTGGAGCAGAGGGAGCTGAAAGAGGTTCTCCTATTGCCTACCCATGTTTGACAGCCTCTTTCTCTGTCTCTTCTTTCAGCAGGAGCAGTATCCAGGATTACAAGAACAAGAGGCTTTGGTTTATAAGGGGTGTTTTACAAGTCTGAAACATCCAGAGAGTGAGAAGAAAAGACCAGCTACCGGGTTTCACCAGCATTATTCTTTAAACCTTTCAGCTGCAAGGTCTCAGTATCAGTGTTTGCTTCAGGATCTGAACCTGTCCTGGTGGGTCAGTTAATCGGACTGATGCGGAATGTGACCTTTTATGACCTCTTCCCACAAGTCTGTATTGAATGAGCCGGACTCGGGAGAGAGCAGATAATAGAGGCAAGAGGCTGGCACCCACAAAAAGAGTAAAGCAACAGCAGCAGGAGTGTTCAGACCGGTAAAAAAGGTAAAGGGGCCCTAAGGTGAGGAAAAGGCTTGAAACAAAGGAACGTGAATAGAAAAGGCTGTTTTGGGCTGCTGGACATTCTTAAGCATAAGGAAAACTTACTACGGACCCTTAGTCTTTATTTCACCTTATAAATAATCACAGTAATACCCACTATGCCCGTGGAGACACTTCGTCCCACAGATGGGCGCCTTGCTGGGGGTCCCTTTACCTCTGCCATGCCTTTCCGCATTCTCAACAAGGGACCAGACTACTTCCGTAGAACACCTGAGACAGGAACACGAAAGTTAAGTGCAGTGGAACGTCTGGAAGCGGACAAGGCCAAGTACGTGAAGAGCCAGCAAGTGGCACTCAATAGACAAGAGCCTGTAAAACCGCCAATCATCCGCAAACCTCTGTTATCACCAAGCATGATTATGCAATGCAGGATAAATACTCCACCAGCAAGGAAAGTAACTCGTCGGCTACCTGATGCCGAGAATGGAGGACCAGAACATGGAATGTGCAGAGGACCTCAACTCAACCTGGACATCCTGAATAACCTGATTAATGTTTGTGATGGGCCACTTGCCTCCTCCCCTACCACTTCTTCTCCATCTCCCTCCGCCTCCTCACCCTCGTCTGGTGGTCAAAGTGTTGGTAGTGGACAATCTGCGGAACCTCAACATTGCGCCAACTTCAAAGCACACCTTGTCTCAACACCTGCCTCCTCTCGTACCTCCTCTTCTCTTAACAATCAGCCCTCAGAACCGAGTAGAAGGCCACCTCCTGTCCCAGCCAGGGCTCCCAGACTGGTTCCACAGGGTAGTTACGGTCCCCCCAATTCTGTAACTGTGCGGCGTGTGGATGTTCGACCACAGGCAGAGATCAGAAAACCTCGGAGGTTGCTTCTACAACCCAAACCCAGACAGACCCAAGCAGCTCAACCACAGATAGCCCAACCACAGGCACCCCCACCACTCACATCTCCAGCTCAGCACCAGCCCATGTCTGTTCACCCTCCATCCCCCTGCCTACCCCCCAGCCCACTGCTTCTACGCTCTGGTATTTTACCCCCGGCCTCCCCCGCCTTCACCCGCCTGTCAGCCAGCTCACGAGGGTCACGCCCCGGATCAGCGAGGAAACACCCCACCCTCCACCGCTCCAAGTCCGACTTGAGTGATCGCTACTCTCGGGCCACAGCTGACCTGGAGCGCTTCTTCAACTACTGTGGGCTGGACCCTGTAGAGGTGGAAGGTATGGGTGGCGTAGAACGTTTCGCACGAGCCAATTCAGACATTATTTCAATCTCCAAGCTTCGCAGTGTTAGTACTCAAAGCTCAGAGTGTGGAGATGACAGGGATGGACGGAGAGGAGAGGAAGAGGATGATGAGGATGAGGATGATGGGCCCATTAAGCCCAGTGAGCGTGTTCCTTATGGCATCTCAGTCATTGAGAGGAATGCTCGTGTCATTAAGTGGCTTTATGGAATCCGTCAAGCACGGGAGGCCTCACAAAACATCTCCAATGTCTAGAAGCGTCTTGTTGGCTCCCTACTAACATGCAGTAGGAGCACCAGACAGAGACAAGATAAATGGGACAGAGACTTGCTGTAGCATTATTGATGTTTATTACAAGCATAATATTTATTACGTTCTTGTTTCAAGATGTTTGAAGGCTCTCAAAAAATGTTTGTTTTGGTAGTCATTGGATAATGTTCAGATGTTTTTTTTTTACATAGTGTCTGTTAAAGTGCAAAGATGACGTACCTCCATCAGAGAACAGATGCAGAATACTGCAGACTCTTAGCACTGTGACTTTGATGCATTGTGATTTAAGCAATAAGGCTAATGTTAAGACATTAAAAGTGACTGAATAGGTGATGATGATAATGATGATAATGTTGATGAAGGCAGCAGTCGATCTGTTGTGCTTGCACATTTCAGGTACAAAGTGTTTATTAAACAGCAGTGCTGTGGGACCTGTGGCCTAAGCTAACTTCTGTAGGATCCATACAGTAGTTATGGAAATCATGCAAGCACTTTTAGAAATGTTGTGTTTGTTGAAGAATTGAAGATTGATTGACAGCTTTTTAGGATGCTTGCATTATGAGATCATAATTTAGTGTCTGTGGTAGAAAAGCCTCAGAAACTCGTGTTTAATAAGCAACGACTAGAAACAGATACTGCCTGCAAAGTTCTACAATACACATATGCAAGACAGACACACACACACAGACACAACCCTGCTCACTGCACACACTTTTGCTCCATAGGTGTCAAATTCACAAGTGCGTCAGACGTTCAGTTTAGAAGTTTTTGAAGGCGAGACTGAGATACTGTGAAGAATTCAGAGCTTCTGTGGAGGCACTGCTCCTCTAAAAAACATGGCTGGTTGACTGTTAATATTGACTATAGGTTTAACATTTAAAAATATCAGCATGCGAGAGCCTCTCGTCAGCATGCACACGTAGATGTACAACTGTATTACATGGCACAAGCACAGTTGCACGATGTGCACTCCCGAACCATGCATTCCAAAACGTGGACTTACATTCCATTCAGCATAATGTTTATGTATGATCTGTGTGGGTTTTTGTGCTTGTTCCTTCTGCTTGTTTCTATGGGTTTATTTGTTTCGGAGAGGAGGTTGTCATGTTCTAGACAGATGGATATGGCAGGTAGGGATTAACAAAGCAGAAAAGAACTGAGAGACTGAATCCTGAGAGTTTGGCTCAACTGTCTCAGGGGAATCAAAGCTGTTAAATCTATTTGCTGCAGAGCTTTCACACTTGAAATGAAAAGATAGGCCTTACAAAGAGATAGAAAGGTTATTTTGACAGATGTTTATTGAATCTGTGCACAAAGAAAAGTCATGAGGCTCTTGGTTGAAAGTTTTTCAGAGTTTGTGAGAGTTTTGCATTGTTAAAGGCGCAATAATCTAAATGTTTCTTTCTGCTTGACTGTGCAATCTAATTAAAGTCATAAATGCATAAAAATTAAATTTAAAGCATTTATTGATTTAAATAAATTGCTCTGTCAGCGCATTTAGAAAATGCATATAGGTACAGATCCTTAACAGTTCAGTAGTTATTTGAAGTATCAGTGTACCATGATGGTTCTGCTTGTTCTCTGAAGTTTACCATTGTCTCAAAATGCAAAAGTTAAATGCAATTGTTTAAAAGGATGCAAAAGATGTCAATAAAAATATGTTTTTCAAATAAATGTGGTTCCCTTATTAATACAAACCCTTGTACATTAACAGAAATGCATTTATCCGGAATAGAGCAGTATAAATCTGTGATTAGTTAAGTGGTTAAAGAATCAGTAATTAAAAAAAAAAGGTCAGTTTTAGGCTTCCACACTGAGAATGTGTTGTAAGATATGAAGTGATGAATTTAAAGGTAGCAGTTACAGCCCAACTTAAGGCAGCATCTAAATTTTATTTGAACAGATCCAAACTATCTTGACTTGGCTTTGAAAGAGGAATTGTTTTGATGAGGATTCTGGTGATAGAGTCTTCACTTACCGGCTTACTGACGCATCATATTTAGAATAATTTAGAATTTATTTCAGTATGAATTATTGATTTAGAATTTCTTCATGTTTCTTTTGAAAATAATTAGTTTCTTTAATCATATATTTTAGTGTCATGCATTTTTAAACAAATGCACAACCAACACAAATTCAATAAACATAAATGCTGCATATACACAAACTAAATACACTAAATCAGAGATTCACTTTATTCATAATGGCTTAATTTTCTTGCTTAACTTTCTTTTAATACCCTGCATATGAAGCTGTGCTACACCAGTGGTCTGTTGGCCTGTTTCTATGGATTAGCACAGACTTCAAAGTGCTTGTCTTTGCTGTGAGAGGTAATCAAGTAAATATGGTGCCCTGAGGACAGGGCTAAGTCTTAGTGTCACATTTGCAGCTTGTTGCCACAGTCACCAGTGAATTATGACAAACCTTCAGCAGACAGACAGACAGTTATGGCCATAGGGCAGGAAAGGGGTGGGGCAGTGGACCATGTGACAGTGAAGAGAAATAAAGAGAAATTAGGTAGTGGTGCTGAGGAGAGGTGATTGGAGAGAAGGGAGACGATGAGGTGTGATGAACAGCGTTTTCTAGATGCCAATTACCTGATAGAAGAATGACAAAAAAGAAGAGATAAGTAATAGTTTATCCCAAAGTCAAACTTCTTTCATTATTCACCCTCATGCAGATCTGTTCCAAACTAAAAATATAGAGGCGTCATAGTTTATTTGAGGGCTGCAGTGAAGGAGATTGACAGATGGGGTCACTATGAACTGTTTTTGTTGTGTATATGGGCTGGGTTGGCTTATGTTAAAGATTCTGCAACATCTTACAGGGAAAGAACTGAATGTGTTTGGAATAATGACAGTTCTGGGTGAACTATGTCCTGGTCCACAGAGATCTCTAGTAAGGGTATTTGAGGTGAAGTGTGTTGTTTATATTTCTGTCCTGTGTGCAATGATCTCATATCAACAAAAAGAGAGAGAGAGAGAGGGACAGAGCGTGGACGCTGTGGGAGACAAACCCATATTTGCTCTCACACCAGCTGCTTCATAGATTCAGAAAAAAGATACACAAAGTACAGTACACACTTCTGCACCTGTGAGCCTCAGGCAATATATTTTAATACCCTTTTCTGAATGAGAACAATTGTTTAGTTTCATGGTGTAACTGACTGCATTATGCACTGGTAATCAGCTGTAGTGTTTATTAAAGTCCCATCCTCTCCCCAGATGATTACACTGAGTTCCCATATTAAACAGATTAGCTACTAGATTGGTGTGTGCAGTGTTTTTGGACACGTGCGTGTGAGAGACCCTCCAGTGAGACGCTCTGTAAAGAAAAGTAATTATATTTTATTCACCAATCAGGGCCTTTTAAAATGTACTTTGAATTTAGCATAAAACTACATTTCAAAATCTCAACATTTCATATTGAACAACGTTGCTTATTAGCAAACTCCCAGCATGCATTGCCACACAAGTAAATTAGTATGTGGTATATCCTTATTGCTTTTGCTATTTGTTGACATTATTTATGCTGTTGTTATTATATTATCATTATCACTGTTATGTGGTGATGTTAGAAACTCATATTTTTACTTAATAGTCTTTGTTGATTGTTGCTGTTATCAAGTTTTGTTAAATGTTAAAGTCTATGTGTATAATAACTAATAACATTGCTTTTGCATTTTTCATTTTTTAATTGCAAATTTGCTAAACAAGATGTATGTAGTTGCAGTGACAAGAATTTCAAACATTTTAACTTAAAAACAAACAAAACAAAAGTTATTTTCCTGATTCTTTTACATTTTCATAGTTACTTTATATAGTGCAGTAAATTGGGTGTGTGGTGATTTAAACCGCAGAGCACAGCAGCTGCCAATGTATGTCACTCCCTGACCTATCAGGGGATATGTAATGGCATAAGCTGATTAGATGCACAGGGCAGATGGGTCTGCATGTGTATGATAGTGAATGTGATATCTTACTGCAGTAAGTATTGGTTTGACTGCTCTCATCTGTCTCTTTCTAAAATGGGCTGAAACCACTTAACTAGTAGCACTCATCTGCTTGGAAATGAGACAGCAACTGTCAGTGGCTGAATTCAGAGAGATAAGCTATATAAGCTACATAAGTTTTTACATATTATTATCTTACTGGAAAATGCATTGCTTAGCCTTTTAGTTCAGTACATGCATGCTAATTAGTTGCATCATCCTAAAATGCATTTTTAGCCTGATCTGAGCTAAAGATGCGAAATCTATGAACATACTTGTGAGATTTGACAAATGTTATTGAAATATAAGCTTGCCAAAAAGGTTTGAAGATTTAGTTCATTCCCTGTACTTGCATAACTAGAAAATAACTACTGTATAATATCCTGTATACATACTATATATTTGAGCTGATAGATATCAGCAGATCTACTAACAGAACATATAAACTAATAACAATGTACACTTGTCTTATTCATGGGTAGAAACAGTTTGATTTATAATTCTATGAGAAACATCCTAATGGAGAGACAGATGCCCCTGAGTAAAATGTTAGTGAGTAGAAGTTATTTAGGAACTCAGTCACTTAAGGAACAGCTAAACTCTTGTCAGATCTCACAGACATCTGCAGTAGAGGAACACTGCTGCTTCTAATGAAGATGCACTTACTGAGACCTGCTCAATATTTCATCACCCTCAGAGATCTGAGTGTGAAACAATGAGCAGCTTCACTATTCACCAGCCATGAGTTCCACCTTATAAACATTTCATTTGAATGAGTCTGAGTGAACAGACATATTTAATATTCTATAAACTTAGAGGTGCTGGTTTTAGAGACTGAAATTACAGTCCTTACATGAGGGTTGTTTGTCATTGCCCAAGGCATTAAAAGTTTCTTTATTGTTCGTGAGAACTGCTCTCTATAGGTTGGGAAAGTGCCACTGTTCCTGGTTTGGGAAAGTTTCCTAGGAAATGTAATTAATTCTTATGTCTGTCTGGTCTGGGCTTAAACTCCGGACTTTTAGCCAGGAGTCTGGACTTGGACCAATTTGCTATGCTGTTCTCTTGTACAAACATGCCTTAAAAATATACATCTCCATGTGCGTTCATTGTACTGCAGAGGCACCTTAACTTACATTATTTATTTATTTGAGATTATCAAGTGAGAATAGTGAGTTTATGCAGTCCTTAAAGGGATAGTTCACTCAAAAATAAAAAAGATACTTCCATCATTTACTCAACCTCATGGCATTCCAAACCTGTATGACTTTTTTGTTTCTGAGGAACACAAAAAAGGTATTTGAAGTATGTTGGTAACTGAACAACAGTGGCATCCATTGGCTTCCATTTTATGGAAAGTCATGTAGGTTTGAAATGACATGGGTGAATAAATAATGAAAAAAATATTTTTGTTAAACTGTCTTTAACCAGTGAGATAAACCAACAGCACCTTTTGAGACTTTTAATGACTATTCTGTAAACAATGCCGTGTTTTATCAAAATTTCATTAATATTTAAGGATGATTTACATAAGCGGTAATGACAATACTAGTGGTAAAACCTTGTTAGAAGTGTTTTGAAGTAAAATGAGCTGTCACAGATGTTTAGCTGTATGAAGGTCAGCTTTATGTCAGTGGGTCCTTCAGCCTTCTCTTCTACCACCAGACTCAACAAATCAATGTCTGATGGCCTTGATGGATGAGTGGAGCTTGAGCAGTCATTAACTCTTATCATTAAACCAGGTCATGTGATGTGTGTCACTTCCTCCCTCCCCTCTTTCTCCTAGTTTAATTCAGTTATCTTCAGTTGTTTTTAATTCTGATCAGTTAAGGGTTTTATTTGCACGATTAAAGCATTTGTTTTGTCCAAGCATTGCAGCATAAGCAAAATAAGTTGCGAAAAAGTCTTTTGAGTGCTTTGTGAGCTGATTTGACAACTCAGAATTGTATGCAACACATGCAACTATGTGTTTGTTAATTTGTCTTAACTCAGGTGTACAAACTGGGCCTCCTAGTTGTCTTTACTATTATGTGTAATGACACTATGTACCAACTGATCGCAGGTGTTTCTAAAGATTTTAGATTTAGATTTTTTTAGAATCCGCTTCCCCAGAGCAAAAAGTGCTGAAACTTGCTTGAGGTGGGGGGCCGATGTGAGGTGGGCGGTGTCCGGGGCCTGGACAATCATGGAAGGCAGTCCCAGGCCTTGTCATGAGGAGATCACTAAACACATCTTTACAATCTTAGCAGTAAGTGTATGTGTATATAATTCAGTTCCGGGCCCTGTGAATTCAACTAGCTTGAGTTATCTAAAATGTTTTAGAC
Source organism: Botia almorhae (assembly GCA_036877575.1). Classification (NCBI taxonomy): domain Eukaryota; kingdom Metazoa; phylum Chordata; class Actinopteri; order Cypriniformes; family Botiidae; genus Botia; species Botia almorhae. Next base: position 54,506 of record JAZGTJ010000711.1, on the reverse strand, counting down.
ATTGTGCATTTGATGTACTTTAAAATACGGTTCAAAATATTTTAAATACGGTTTTCTGTAAAACTCTTCATTTTTTATACGATACTGATTCTGTTCTTTGCAGTCACAACTAGTGTGCTTATGTAACCAGGATTTAGTGTGCTTTAAATGATAACATGTCTTTGAAAAGGTTTGGGACACTTTCATGATTTGTTTAATGGTTCTTTTCCTGCAGTGCCACACTGGCTACAGCTAAGCTCGGATTTCCAAAATGTAAAACTGACAGCTGTGTGGTACATCCTTCCAATTCATGGTTTATCTGCTGTGTGGGAAAGGAACCTGAGGATCCAGCCAAGAGTATAGCCACCAAGTTGTGTACCAACTATGAGATATGGCAGCAAATCACCCCATATCCTTAGAGCCAACTGAAAATTAGAAATCAGGAAGTGGAGGAAGACCAAAGCTGAGGCAGGAAGGGTGGGGTGGGGGGTATTGAGGGCACACAAAGAACAGCATCATCAAAACTGTTCTTACTTTGGTCCTTTCACCTCCCTCTCCATTTACCCATGCAGAGGATTCTTACAGATAGCAAATCCCGTCTCTAATTAAAAATGCAAAATCTAGCCCACTTTCCGCTCTGGCTAATGCGCGTAAAGAGAGCTATGATGCGCCTGCCACAGCGGCTTTGAGAATCTGCTTCTCTCTCTCCATCCATTTCTACCTCCATCTTTCTCTCTGTTTAGATCTCAGTAAATCTCTTTCGTCCTCTCTAACTCTCTCACACACACACACACACATGAGCCTGAGGTGTGGGTGAAGATATTCAGACACGAAAAATACAGATGACTTCCTTCAAGTTAGCAGCCGGTGATTCATATATAATGATTCACATGCGAATGTTCTGAACCACACGTGTGTATATGTTGCAAATACATTCACTTTCATGGTGCGATGCGATCCTGCACCCCAGCTTCTCCCTAAACCCTAATTAACCTACATTTCATATCTGTTTCTGCAAGTCTCCAAACATTTTAGCTTTTCTTTGATCTTACTTTTTAATAATCATTTTTCGTATGCAAGGTGGCTTAGATGCTGAAAGCACTACAGAAACATTGTAATGCAGTCTTCTCTGATTTATGCTGATGTCAGAATGTAATAATAAACCATATTAATTGGTTTATGCATATTTTAAAAAAGATCATACAGGGATCAACTGAACATAAACGCTGTTGTACATATACAACTGCATATGGTGTATAGTTTTTGATTTGCGTTTCCTGTAAAACAGAGAATCATGATAGTCTCTCTCTTTTTTAATATTATATTATTTATCCTCCCTCTCTCTCCCTCTGTCTCTCTCACTCTAATGGGGATGTCATGCTGTGCAGTTCAAGCTGCCTTCAAAGGGAAACAGTAATGTCTCAAAGGCAATGTCTCCAAACTGGGTCGTTTGAGTAGGCATGAGATCTTACAGACAGAGAAAACCTGCAGCTGAGGCTGAGAACAATTCGTTCAGATAAAGATTGTTTTATGCTCTTACAGAGTTCATTTGTGTGGGGAGCTGCAGGTGGGCTGTACTTGCAATCAATGAGGTCAATAACATATTCTATTTCATTTTCAATTGTATAACACTTTCTATTGAATTGGGTTTTAGTTTGTAGCTGTGGCAACCAGCCATGAAGGAGTATTATCTGAATAGTTCTTTATAAGCACAATCTCCTTTAACCAAAATGCCGCAGTCCCATACTATACCATACATTTATTTGCCATACATCTATTTTGATATATTCTTTGAATATGTTAGCCTGTATGTGGTGTGTAAAAGCCCCTTTTGAAAACACTGGATAAAAGACTTTGACCTGACTGGGGTTCCCCTGATAATTCTCTCTGTCTATCTGTTAGAAGTCATTCATGTGTTGTACTTATAAAAAATGAATAACTAACACTAAAATGTTGGTTTACAAACCAACTCAAACTTTGTTCACTTACTTCCCTGGCACTAGGGTCTGAACAAGATGAAAACCAGGGGAACGTTTGGCAGTCCTGTGATTGGGAATCAAGCAGGAAATGATCTCATGCCCTGTTTCAAAATCTAGTGAGCTGCCTCTCATAGAGCTGTCTACATTGACAGCAGTAAAATAATGTATTTTTAATTACACTGAACTTTATATTTCTAAAAACCTTGCAGTATTAAGTGAAATATGTTTTTAATATTATTATTTATAACTAACATTAAAAACATTTTTTATGTAGACATTTCTTTCACCTCATTGCCATACTATTTTATGTAGTTTTTACAATATTTTGCACTGCATTCTGGGATTTCTGTCTCCAAAACAGATATAATAGTATTCAAAAAGACTGTCGCAGTATATACAGATCTGGGTAAGATGAGTGTCTGTGTTGATCTAAGAGGGTATTTGGGGAGATTAAAGGAAACCAAGACCTTTTCTACGGCTGCCAGTTTGTCGTGCCAGTCAGACTAGCTTCCCTGTCCTGTGGTTCAAAGCCTCTTATTCTACCTGAACGAGACGTAATCCCACAACCCCCTGCTGCAAAGAACCTCCTCCTGGTGTATTGGGAGTCGTAGCTCTGCACAGACAGGGGGTGGAGGAGACTGACAAACAGGGTGCTAGAAATGTGGATGAAGAATACATAAAGATTTAGAAAAGCATTATGGGATAGCATAGTGTCCAAAACACACTTTAGCAGATGCAGTATGTAATCCAAGTATTTCTTGACCCTTACTGCATAAATACTTTCTATTGACATCCTTCTTATTTGACATCCTTTTTCTTGCAAAGGCCTGTTGTTCAGAAGGGAAGTATGCAAATTTGAACACATAGCTAGGGTCACATTTTGCTACCAAACCCTAGACAGGTCATAACAGTGGGTCAGAGGTCATGTGGGCAGAGAAACAGGAAGTGTCTGAAATAATACCAGGCGTGTGTGCAGACACTGACTATCAGCTGTGCTAGTATGTGTGTGTGTGTGTGTTAAAGGTCTACATTTGTCTTTCATCAGGTTTACTTCCACTGGTGACGTATGAACACACACCATGTCGAGTCTCATTATCAGTATTTCTGTGGAGGAGATTCATAGCACTGGGAGGTTTCTGTGTTTGGGTTGTTGCTTGTTTTTATGTAATTCAGTGTACGTGTCAACAATAACATTCAATATAATAAAAACACTCACAATTGTCTGACTCATGTCTGCTCGAAAATGAACGCAGGTTAGAGTTTGTGTCTGTTGGTGTTATTGTCGTTGGACCAATTTATCATGCAGAGAGAAAAAAAAAAGTGTGTATGTTAGATAGCTGTGTAACCTAAGGCAGAGACAGAATAGAGGTGTGGAATTTCATCAGAGCGAACCGCTTGTTGTGTCTGATGCGTCCTTGCTTGTCGCATTACTCATCATGTGTGTGTAGTGCTGGATAACATCACGTGGGGTCTTTTAATTCTTTGTTATTATGCACCATTTTTTTAATTATCTGATAGCTTCAGGCCACCCACTGCACATTCCGCCCAATCTTGTCAAAGATGACCTGACCTGTCCTCTGACTCACCCATAGACCTTCAGAGCGATGACGCAGGTTTCTCCAGTAAAGGTGATCGACTTACATCAGACCTGACTTTGTTTTGGAGCAGCCAAGTTTGGCTCACGGCAGCCCCCGCCCTCTCCACACCCCTGCCGCCCATGCTGCGTTCGCCCCACTGCGGGTGCTGTGTTTCTGGGGCCCTGATAATGAAGCTCCCTTACTCTCTCCTTTCTCCTGCACGAACGCTGTTTTGTTCATGCTGTGAGCTTATCTGAGCCACAAAACATACATAGCCTATGCAATGATGGTGCAACTGTTGTAATGGAACTGTTTTTGTTCAGTCAGCTCCTCAAGTTTAATCTCATTCCTCAGTACACAATCCACGTGGTTTAGTCCTCTCAATATTAAACCATGTTATTGGTATCTATGTTTTTTATTTGTGTGTGTGTGGATATGCTAAAGTTCAAGCTAGATTTTACCTCACATATTTCAGTCAAAACATATAGGATTTCAAGAAATTAGTGAATCTGTCTGATTTGAGCTGAACTGGTTTGGAAGAGCTTGTATGTGGTCAGTCACTGCTGCATATCTGTCGTGCCTGTGACGGTCCCGTTTAGACAGAAATGTTTTTGAGGGAAGACTGTGGTGATACAAGGAATTTAAATTACAGTTCCCTCACATAAAGCAGTGGAGCCCAACTGAATGATGTATCTGCTGAGACTCTACAGCATTTTTTGGGACCACCACAAGCACACACACAACAGGGACAGAGTATAAAGGCCCATTAAGCCTTATGAAAAATTAAAGGTGTGTTCTGTGGAGCCCTGGCCAGTGTCTGCTGAATATTTCATAAAAAGTTCTCTTGTTCCTTTGTTCATCTTTCAGTGTGGATCTGGAACAGGATGTCACTCACTGCAACTTCCTGTCCGATAACATACAGGGAGTGTACAATGTATAACATACATACAGGGAGTTGTGGCAAAACATATAGTCAATTTTGGGGTGAGCAGTGTAAAACTACATTGAGATGAGGATATTAAATAGTTTTAAACTTTAAAGATATAGACAGAATAGCTTCACAGACCACATTCTGGAAAGAACAGATTTACTTTAGGAATAGTTTTGACATGTCCTGGAAACAAAACAGCTTCCTCATACTGGACAAAATAATAATAACAATAACTCAAAACTTCTCTAAGCTGTTCTCTAAACAGGCAGGTTGTGTTTGAGTTTCCCATTACAGCAGCTGTACAACAACACAACAGCTGCATCAGTATGTGTGTGTGTGTGTACTTCTCACACAAAATAGCGTCCAGCCCTGTTCAAAAATGTCTTTAAATGTATTTTCCATCTGTTTTTTTCTTACAAATATACAGGTCACATTTCTGCCAGATCCTGTGCACCTGTTATTCCCTTAATGTTCCAAGTCATGCTAATATTGTGAGTGTTGATTACAGAGCTGTTCGTGTGCTCAAGTGCAGCTGTGTTCAACTGTGTTCCAATCTGTGAACTGACTGCTGACATGAGAAGAAGTTCTTCCTAAGGCATAAACACACATTTAGACTCTGATACTGTGGGACTCATTATAAAGGTGCAGCTGCGCGTTATGAAATATCAGCTCATACAAACGCACTCTCTCATGGCCTTTATTGGTACATATGTTCCAAACAGCAGCCTTTTCTTTCATCCAACAGTTTTTAGAGAGATCTTTCTGAGGTTAAAGAAATGCCTCATGCATAGCTTAATTTCTGAGGTTAATTATTTAAGGAAAAGTTTACCAAAAAATGAAAATTCTGTCATAATTGATGTACCACTCAGTTTTGTTACATTATTAATTTTTGCATGTTTCATCATCATACATTGCTTTCATGATGCATTTTGGTCCATTTAGGAGCTCAGCAGTGTGAATCATTTATTTTTGTTATATACAAAAGCAGCCTGGGCTATATATAATATAATTATCTCCTTGTGTTTTCCACAGAAGAAAGAAAATAAACCTGGTTAAATCTTAGAATAACCTGAGGGAGAGTAAATAATTACATTAATTTTTGGCTGAAATATTAGTTTAAGAGGTTCATCCGGTTACTCTGAGAGTCTTTTTACTCTCATAATGCTTTCTGCCATTTGCTTTTGCTTCTGTTGAAGTGTCTTATAAATGCTTCATTTATATCCAACGACACAGACACAGTAACAGACACAATGCAGATTAATCCCATCAGTGCTATTAAATACACTCCTCTGTTCTTCACACACCTCATTTAACCTCAACATACACGCATACACATGGGTCACAAAGCAGCCAAATGTTATAGCTGACATCCTGGGTGTTTATTTACTGGCACAGCCCAGACGTCTGTCTAACCAGATGAGGTCCTCATTGGTTGCCAAGGCGACTCCCCTCCTCTATATGTTACTGAGCGAAAGAGGCTGTTGTCTGGGTGGCTGCAGGAGGAATGCTCAGCAGAATATTCTGGTCCAGGAGTCCAAGCGTCTGAGAGAAGGGGTTGATGACGTGACTACAGGCAATAAAGAGAGGTGTAAGGACCGCTAGAACTGTACTGAAACATGCTTTGTTTGTGGGTTTTTCAGACTCTGTTGTTTTATGTAAACGCTTTTATTGTCTGACCGCAAAGGATTATTGCATTAATAGTGTCATGAGAAACATTCACAGACACAGACTAATTGTTAATTGCTCAATTAAATAAATAAAGGTTGAACTGGGTCAAATTTACCGTAAAGGTGTGATGTCTGTTTGTGTTTTCCCTCTCTCACAAATGAGATCTTCATTCAATGAATCAGAGTTTGATTGTTTTAAAAGCAAAATCAAATAAAGACTTTTGCTTAAATCTCCTTAAAGGTTTTAAGACATCTTCTTAGAAAGTACTCTAGTAATCATCTGAAGAAATTGAGGTAAAATTTTGACATTTAAAGCGATACCTTCACAATCTTAAAGCTTGTCAACAATTGCCTCTTTTTTGGTCTGTTTTCATTTTTAAAGAATTTGTGTGACACTAACAACTTCCTCGAGTCTCCTGAGCTCTGAATAAGCAATCTTTGAGCAATATTTTGTTCTTTGGTATGTGTAAAGTTGGTTATGATGATTAGGTGTAATATGTGATATTAAATGAAATCTCACCAAGCTTTGCTTAATTGAGGCTGACACAGGGGTGAGGCAAGGTTAATATAAAAAAAAGGCTCTTCGCAAGTTAGAGCTCACTGAAATCAGACAGACTTACACTGCTTCTGTGCTCACAGTTGTAAATTTACCACTTAAGCTCTGTCAGCAGGGTAATCAATCTGCTCACTCTGTTTTATAGTCTGTGTGCATCTGTTCCTTGATGCTGTTGATAACTTTGGGTATTTATATAATAATTGTAGGTGTTGGTCACGCAATTGAAAAGTGTTGTATTTTCTGAGAAGATATAATTTCACACTGGCAGGTTTTTGTACAGCTCAGATGTTTCTCCTGTGTAAAATGTCACTATTTCATGACTCAGCATTCAACTATATGCTTTTACTCCTCGTATACATCCAGGTGGATTGACAGGTGACAGAAAGAGAAAAACAGATGGAGGCTGATTTATGGAAGGATGGAGGGGCAGAGTGAAGAAGAGATAAAATAGACAACAGGGTGTGTGTGTGTAGTGGGGGAAAGGAGAAGCAGTGTATAGTTGAACTCTGATTAAAGTGTCAGAGTGAAAAACGACAGGTCATAGAAAGGGGCGCACACAGTGAAGAGAAGATCACAAAGCTGATGAGATGGAAGAAGGGTCAGAAATTAACTAAGTATATATTACATAGTATTTTATTTTAGGCATATTTTATTATGTGTACTTAGACAACAGAGCTGTATAGTATTATTTTTAGATTTTAAAACCATGCTTTAGATGTGAGAATTTGGTTAATTAATTGAATTAAAATATCTGCTAGGACAATGTGTGTTTTATATTGTTAGGTACAAAGGCCCAAAAAAGGTCTAAATGCCCCTGAAAATCAATTAGGGGGCAAATATTGCTTCTTATTATTGGTATAAAAGTGTGAAGAGATTAAAAGACAAGAGGAGTGAAGATGTGGGGAGACAGTCCAGAGACAGAGAAGATGAATATGACAGTTGTTCTGCACAGTGATGATGGATATTGGTGTGAAAGAGGGAAGATGGACAGCAAAGAAGATGGTAAAGAATCAGATGATGTGGAATGGGAAGATAATCCCATTGCTCTCCAGTCTACGAGCAGCCCCCTTCCTGTTGATCCAAACTTTATCTCTACATCTAAACCCTATGATGAGTTATAAAGCTCCACATAAACAGAGCTGATCCCTGGAGAGGAACAGAACACACGGGAAAATGGGCTTGCTAAGTCAACATCAGTGTGCATAGTTAACAGTTAAAATCACCAAGATTAGTTATACACTAATTTGTATAACTGTGACAATAATTTGTTATCTTTGTAATTATGGAACCATTTCCTCTTGTCTTTGGTGTCCAGACATTAAGTTGGGAAATTGAGACTGTACTCCAGCTCTCATCATGAATCTGATAGGCCAGATTCATAATTCTGCCACTGAAAATCAATTAGCAAACATCACCACAATTACAGAGGAAGTGAAAAAGGGGGTTGTGGTTGCAAGTGATAAGCTCTGATAAACTCATAGGTCAAAGGTCAATCAATCAGATTCAGGTGAAGCAATGGTGGTCTGAATAGGAAGGACAGACCCAAAGATGCTATCTGCACAACTGTGGTGCAATTATTTCTCAAATGACTTACAGACAGTGGTAAATGATGCTTATTCCACAGGGCCAGGTTGCCCATTAAGACCCCACCCAGAAGAAAGAGTGTTTATCAGCACAGAAATTGATGCAATTTCATATAATCATGCCCATTCGCTATATATCATTTTACCTCCCGCTCACTGTATAGTTCCACCTTTCCGGTTTGGATCTGTAGGGACCTAGAAAATGACAAGCTAGATGGACAGTCAAAAGATTTGAAAGGTATACAAACTGATGGATGCTTGTCTCTTTGAAAGATGTTTGTCCTTTTGCAGTGTGCATAAACTACATGTGTACTGATTTAAATGTGTGTGTATATAATATATACACTCACACACACACATATATATATATATATTGTCCTCTTGGTCTCTCACAGAAAGAGGCTGTGACCCAGGACTTCCTGTTTCACACCTCAGTCTTCCTCTCTGCTGCTCTTCCTTTGCTCTGTCAATGTGAGCATGTTTATTCAAAAATAATATGGGAGCACAAGTATCACATTAAAAGTACTCATAACTTTAAAGTGTCTGAATTGTTCTTATTTACTCCATTTGTGCTTGATATATTGGAAACGTTTTTAAAGGTACTGCAAGCACATTATTTTCTAAACCACTAATTTTGCCTGGTTTTCCATTAAAAAAAATTCGTTCCCTAAAGGTAAAAGCCTAAATCTAAAGAAGCTTTGTTCTCTTTATGCTGACAACAGAAGGGGGAAAAGAAAAAATCCTTTCAAGATATATTCTCTGAAAACAAGCTTTAATATCTTATATAATATTGCTTCAAGACAAAAATGCTGATTAACAAAGTTGTTTACTGGTACAATGTTCTTGTAAAACACAATTATCAGTCATAACACCTTTAGCTAACTTTCTCATATAGTATCACACACCTGTTTTGTTAGCAAAATGTCCTGCCTCATTCTGGCTGTGAGATATGTCTGTTAGTGTTAGTTTGTCATGATAAAGCCAGCTCTTCTCTCTCTCTCTCTCTCTCACTCTCTCTGTCTGTCTGCCTGCTAATGAAGAGACATTTGGATACATTTTGCTCTTAACAACTTACGTTTTAGACAGAGCTACATTATATGGAGAGAAAAACAGACCCAGTAGAGCAAAAAGAGTTTTTTTTTCATTTGAACTTTAGCCATATTGACTATAACAATTAAGCATTTTAAAACAAGGAAAACACTGTTCATCATATTTGATGATTAATGCATTTTTAAAAAATTACATTGGATTCCTCTTTATGGAAGAAGTAATGCCATCACTGAGCAAAGAGCTGCAGAAAGGGGACAGACCTTTAAAGCTGCCTACTAATCTCTAAGAACATGTAGCATTAATGCTTATAAAAACAGAAGTGTTGTTTTATTCCCTTAAGCACAAAATGATAATAAATTGGGTTCTTAACTTTGAGGACAGGCTGCAGTGAGTATGACAGGAAAGAAAAGCTCGGGGGTAAATGATGACAGAAGTGATCTGATGTTTAATCATGTCCTACAACCTGATTAAGTGCGAAGATTAAACCACCCAGAGTGCTTGAAATCAAACAAATGCTTCCTCAGGTTTTTGTGCAGAAACAATGTGTGTTAAATTAGACACTCACAGACTAATTTAGCACGTATTTTGCCTCAGTATTGGAACTATTGAATCAGCAATTGCTAATGAATCCATATCTGAGAAACAATCCAGGAAAATACAGTTAAAAATAAATTATTATCTGTTAGTGTGCAAAAGCTCTGCACTGTAAAATCATGTCACAATCTAATAGTGTTTCACTTTATATAAAATCTCGTCACATTGACATTTCTACGTTATTTTAACTTGACTTTGTAAGGTCGACTCTGATCAACTAAGACCTTTACCCTGCAATGTAGAAACGTGTTATGCGTGGTACATGATATTAGCTAGAATAGTCTGTACTGCCATCTGTCGGTTAATACAAATAGTGTAAAGATGAGTGATCGCCACAGAGAACAGATTTTTCTTTCGATCGTCAATCGTTAAAGACGTATCATTTTCACCATATTTTTAAAGAACAATGAACGGTGTTACATCCCAACTTCATACTATATTTTTATATATTATTATAAATGTAATTCAATACTATTGCGATTTATTTAGTCTGTTATGAGTGGTTTTAAACCACTTTTTTTATTACCACAGTTATTTTTTAAACAAATAACTATAACATTTGGTTTTAGGCGTTCACTTAGCTGCTTTAAATTGACTTTTAAAATGTAAAAAAATAACTTTTGAAATTTACGTCTTGGGGCTGTTTTTTGCCAGGCGGAACTAAACGTTGGTGTCCCTTGACTGCCGGATCTTTCCTCGGAGTAACACCTCAAAATGGCGGAGCAGGAAGAAGCTGTGAGGGAGTTTGTCACTGTTACCGATGTTGATGAAGAGAGGGCCCGTTTCTTTCTGGAGTCAGCCGGCTGGGACCTGCAGGTCAGCAGCACTTAGTGAATTAAATGTTCTGCTAAGATACTTAAAACGCAGCTGTAATTTCAAAAGGCTCCAAGCATCCACTGCTAGACAGAATGCATAACCGGTTAACAAAATGTGCAAGTCACTCTTCGTTAAAGCCACCAGGAGTGTCTTAAACTTGTTTAATCTGGTTAATCAAACTCTCTTATTGTGAACCGTATGGTTGAATTTAAGAGTCGGCATTACTTGGCAATCAGAGGCTGTTAACCTGTACTTATATATTTACATAGAAATTTAACCGACACAGCTAGTAGGTTTAGCCTGCTGTATTCATACTTGTGGAGACATTGGTTGTTCATATTTAATGGTATTATATTTAACTTGTTTTGGGGTCGTTGATATAATTAATCCGATGCTTTTCTAGTTTTTATTTATCTTAGTAGTCGTGACCATGTTTTCCTGTTAGTTTTGTTTTTATATGTAATAATTTCACATGCAATTGACGTGTGTGTTTGTAAAAAAGGTGACAACTCTCCCCCTGTCTCTTTTCAGCTTGCTCTAGCTAATTTTTTTGAAGATGGAGGAGATGATGATATCGCCACCCTCCCTCAGCCAGAGCCTGTCTCTGTTTCCCGATCCACAGGACCAAGGTAACACCAGTTGGTGGTGAATTGTTTGGACTTCTTACACGCCTATAAGGGTATATGGTCAGTTGATGGTTTATGTCATAACACCGTGCTTTATTTTCTTTTCATTTTAGTGAGCACAGAGTGACATCGTTTAGAGATCTGATGCATGAAGATGAAGATGAGAGTGGTGATGAGGAAGGGCAGAGGTCAGTGTGTGCTCGCTCTAATGTATTAGATGTAAATGGGGCTATTGTGTCATCCAGTCGGGCTACCAAAACGTATTTCACCTTATAAGGAGGAAAAATATATTCCAATGCTTTTGCATTCTCTCACAAATTTGGTCGGGTAATTATGTTGTATGTAATTTTCGGGCGTCGGGGAGCCACTATCAATATGTGGGGTATTGAAATTGTGTTTGAGTGCGCGCTCTCGCTCTAACTTTCACTTTCAATTCGCGATCGCGCTGTGAACTGTGTATCAGTGACACTCGTACTGTCAGTCATTACTTTCCTCAAGTGAAATCTCCCGCAGCAAGCTTAAACATGTAATAAAGAGCGCATGCGCAGTGTAGAGAAAATCGCTGATTTACGTGTGCGCGTGTGTGAAAATAAAATGCGCATGGATTTACTCAGGTATTTCAGTTCTGGAGTGGAGACCGATGATCAGATAGAGAAAGCTAATGCTATGCCCTCAACGTCGAGTGGCATTTTCTTATGTTACTTCACTTGATGTTTTAGATTTAGAATCGGACACAGACTAAATTATGTGCTATATTGTTTTTACAGGTTCATCGAAATTTTAGTTCAGTTAGAACCAAATATTTGTATTGATGATTGTAATTTGATGATTTATATGATTGTTGTTTGCATTTTGTAAATGTTTTTGATTGATGTTTTGTGTCCTTTACAATATTCTACATGAAAAATAATGTCTTTTTATTTGGGCTACTTTAATTCATTTCGGGCTGCCAAAATCTGAAGAGTGCCTGCCCAAAGGGCTACCAGGGATTTTGAAATTTTGCGAGCCCTGCTTTACACTTTGAAATGCTGTTTGTGTATTCTGAATTACTGTAGCGTAAGGTTAAAATGAATAAATCCTTTTTAGTATAGACATGCAGTTAGTATTATAGTAACATCAGATTTGTCCTGCAGGTTTTTTGCAGGGGGGTCAGAACGCAGTGGGCAGCAGATTGTTGGTCCTCCCAAAAAGAAAAGCTCAAATGAGCTTGTTGAGGACTTGTTCAAAGGTGCTAAGGAGCATGGGGCTGTCCCTGTGGACAAACCAGGCAAAGGACTTGGAGAATCTAGCAAGTCCAAAGTAACTTTACATTACGCACATACATTCAAGATGATTTGGAGATTGTTACATCCTTGTCCTTGTGCATTCTGTTTGGAGTTCAAAAGCTTATCTTTATTTGTTTACTACAATTTCTCATTATAGCCTTTTGTGGGTGGTGGCTATCGACTGGGCGCGGCACCAGAGGAAGAGTCACCTTATGTGGTCGGAGAGAGGAGACAGGCCAGCAGTTCACAAGATGTGAGTCAAATAGCCTTCGGTTGTGAAAATCTTTCTGATATAGGAAACGGTCTTATAAAGTGATGGCTGCTATGTCAACAGGTCCATGTGGTGCTGAAACTCTGGAAGACTGGGTTTAGCCTCGATAATGGAGAACTTAGGAACTACAGTGATCCTGCAAATGCCCTCTTTCTGGAGTCTATCCGTAGAGGGTGAGCTCTAAATTTATACAGTAAATAATAGGCTCTGGTCTTTAGATTATCAGTGTTGCTTAAAACAAGTTTAGCTGAATAACAGAAGCTGTGGTTTCCCTGGCAGTTGCATTTGTAGTTAGTTTAAAAACAAACAAAATGTTAATGTTATCAGCATATTAGTAACGTTTTCTTTGTTCAGATACTTTGTTGACCACCATTAGACATTACTAAAGGTATTAGAATTCTCCTCTGACTGATACACCATTAAACATCTCTTACTGTCTTCTCTGGCTCTCAGGGAGATTCCTCTGGAATTGAGACAGCGATCCCGGGGTGGTCAGGTAAACCTGGACATGGAGGACCACCGGGATGAAGAATTTTCCAAACCCAGACCTACATTCAAAGCTTTTACTGGAGAAGGACAGAAACTCGGCAGGTTGGAAAGCTCTTTCTTCTCTCCTTGTTTTCAGCTGCTTAACAGCTGCTTGATTTGTCTATGATTTTTAATGTTAACAAATTCTTGGAAGGTGGCTTGGACTTTAATCAATAAATTAATCAGTGACAATGAATAAGTCATGAATAAAGTCATCATCTTTTTTTTACTAAAGTTAACTCTTTAGTGCGAAAGAGATTGCACTAATATCCAAAGTATATTCAGCATAAACAGTAAGGCTGGTTTAGCATTATCTTGCATACCTGATGTGTAGTATTAAGTTTATTTAAAAGTAGTCTATCCATTTTACCACAGAGGCGTGTTGTTTACATAATTTGGCGGTAGTAGTAGATCCTCTGGCTATTTAAAGCATGCACAAAACTTGCATACTGATCATAGTATACATACAATATACTGCAAAAAAAGTAAATTTAAAGTGTTAATATGCTAATGCACAGCCCCATAGTCTTCCTCAGTCCCTTAACTGAAATGTCCACACTGAGTAATTGTGCTGTTATAAGTTTCCTTACCCTGCCCTCCCTCAGTGCAACTCCAGAGTTGGTGCCACTCCAGAAAAGCCCACAGGACCAGGCTGCCAGTGAAGCAGAGGCCAGTGCTTCCATCAGTGTGGACAGCTCTCAACCTGTTACCAGTATCCAGATCAGACTGGCTGATGGAGGCCGGCTGGTGCAGAAGTTCAACCACACCCACAGGTAAAGGCCTACACCAGCCACAAACCCACCCACTAATGAATCATAGCAGGTCCTTTTAATTCTAATAGGCACACCCAGAACTACACAGAAAATAATTCAGGCTGCACCCAATAGATCATCATGGCTTTCTTGTTCTCTCTGTCTCCATCACAGGGTGTCTGATGTGCGTCAGTTTGTGGCAAGTGCTCGCCCAACTTTAGCCGCCACAGAGTTCGTTCTTATGACTACCTTCCCTAACAAGGAGCTGACAGATGAGAGCCAAACACTGAAGGAGGCCAACCTGCTGAATGCTGTCATTGTGCAGCGGCTGAAGTGATAGCGTCATCTTGTGGCTCGGCTCTATAAGACCTCTCTGAGTTGGAGATACCTGGACTGAAAGGACTTCTAAATACTTAATTTTGTTTTCTTTAGTGATATGTTGTTCCTCTGTGGCAGTTTTGGGGGCGGTAGTTGTTTCGGGTGGAACAAAATGGAGATAAGAGGGAAGCAATCACACTGTGCTGTAAGGTAAGAAGGGAGGAATGAGGTGGAGATCTAACACATTTTATGGTTTTAGAATATCTGATAAACATTCAGAATGAAATAAAGAGCTTTCTGAAAAGTTTTGACCTTTCACCTCAGTATCTATGTTGCAGCTATTTGCTGTTTCTACTTTACCTCTTCAGTTATTGACGTCCTCATTTTTTCCTCTTTGGTTCCCCTCTTAACACTTCTGTCTCACCAAAACTAAAGTAGCCTTATATATTTAAACCCCATGCAGTGACACTGACCTCCAAGATCAACCTCAATGATAAACATGTTTTTCATAATATCTTCATAAGCTTTATTTTGCTGTTTAGACTGTCACACTATATTATTCATCTGTTTTGCCTACTTGTACATTGGTAAAATTATTCATTGTTTGGGTAACAGCCAGATAAATTACTACTGCTGGTTAACATATCAGTGAGCATCTTGTATTCTATGCCACAACTGATTATAAATCTGGACGTACTGCGTGATTCTGTAGAGTTGTGGTGAACCTGATATTAAACCCATTTGTCTGGAAGCTGTTTGTTGATGAACGCGGTGTGTGTTGTAAGATCATGCTGGACAGCGTGATGGAACTGTTAGTACAGGAACAGTAGTCATGAGTTTGTCATGCACTCCCAAGGTCTGCTGAGTGGGGCCCCTCCATTCATACCGCTCTCTGATGTGGATTGCTCCTCCAGTGTATTTGTAATACTTTTTGCGTCTGTTTTTCTTTTTGCCGTTCATTACTGAGGACAATTTGGATTCAGGGTTTAATTAATGACTTTGATAAAAAATACAGCATCTTAATTTTGCATATGGATACCAATATAATGTCCAAGTCAGTTCAGTGTGTGTAAAAATAAATATGACCTATTTTATTAAATTTGATTTTAGATAATCAAATATGTTAGTCATGCCCTTTAAAAGTTAAACAAGTTTGGTTGATCATCCATGTGATCTGTTACGTACATATTTTAGCTGTGCATATTTATACACTGTTATTTACAGTCCAAATAAGTGAAAATTTTATATTTTACATATGATTAAGTATATAATCACTCACTGGAGTGTTTCAGCAGCATACACTCTTTGCATGACTCGTTTGGGGAATTGGAAAACAAGTGTCTGTTCCCTTTTTTACGCAAATGGATGTACGTAATTCCGCTGCACAGAAGGAAAGGTACACAAACCCACGCCAAGACAAAGCAGAACCCAAAGTGTCCCGAACTCGACTCCCTGGAGTCCTGTAGGATTTCTTTATAGTGTAGAGTGTAAATTAGTATGGCAGTGAAGTTGTGGAGACCTGATGGAGAAAACAGCAGTATAATGTCAGTGACGTGAAAAATATTTTTCTAAGTAGGTTTGATCTCCGATTATGAGCAACAAAAATTTGTTTATATATTAGCTTGGGCTGACAATTTAAACATTTGCAATAAAGCAAAGTAAACTAAACATTTAGGCTGAAGCATTCACACTGAATCTAGATTTACCTGCAAACACCTGACAGAGACCACTGAGGTAGAAGGGTCCTCCTTTAGACAGAATGAAGAGCTGCCCCAGAAATATGAGGAATGAAATGGAAGAGAAGACCATGGACAGGACTATCAGAACCTGGACAGCTTGAAGCCATTCTAATGGAGAAAAACATTCACCTTAAAACTGAAGCACTGATTACTACAGGACATGTATTGCAATAAAAAAAAATTTAAGAGAAGCAAAAACAGTTGATCATTTCAATTCAAAATATTGTTTTACCAGTCTTATATGATGTTGCACAAACCCACGCTTCTGTTTCATTGTCAATTATGCAGTTGTACCACAGATCTGAGCTCTCTGTATCATCCCAAACCCACCAGAACTGAATGAGAAGAGTGGAATCATTTATTTCAGATCATATAGATTAAGCAATGTGTTGATTTCAGAAGCATGTCCACTGTACTGATGAACTGGTCAATTTGATTTAAAAACAGAGGAACTATGTGTCTCTTAAACTGACCTTCTCCACTGTAGCAATAAAGAGAACTGCCAGTACAGTGAGATGAAGCAGTGTGACAAATATCAGGAGGGATGCCATACTGCAGGACAGCACCTATCAGCCAATCAGACAACAAATATTTGGAACTTTCTCATCTCTCTATTTACAGCATTTTTTGTTTTGTCCAATCAGGACACATTTCACTTTTAAAATATGTAAAAAAAAAACAGCTTTTCCAAAATCAAATTCGAGTCCATAACTAAGAAATGAAGAGCACCTTACAATATTGGCTTGGCCTGACAACTTAAACATTTCCCATGAGCAATAAAGCAAAGTAAACTAAACACTTTGCTTTTTCTCAGGTCAAAAACAGCAGATAATAACAGTCTCATTATAATCTTTAATTTTAGAAGTTTACAGGAAAATTTTATTTAAATATACATACATAAACCATTTATAAAGGCATCTGACTATATGCAATAAAACTATCCTACTAATTTTCATAGTTTAAATTTAATATTTACCACAGGGTTTGCAATTTTAAATGGTGACAATTTATTTTTTGTGTAAAGTCTGTTTCATATGAACTCCAAAGTTAATAAAAGCAAAACAAGCAAAGAAAAACTCACCAAATGAAATCAAAGTCTAAGTCTTTCAGCGTATCTCGGGTCGGTCTTCATGCTCTTCTCCCTTTTAGCGGGGTCAGCTCCAGAAACGCCCATTTCCTCGTTGTCCGCACACACTTCTGTTACAGCAATAATGTTACACTCTCAATGTGTGTTCGGGAAACGCATGAGCATGGGCACACGTCTCCTCCTTACCTGTTCTTAACATTTAAGAGAGGATGAAGATTATGTAAATTAGAGTTATGGCAATTAAATATGGAAATAACCTAAATGGAGAAAAAAATACAGTATCCAAAATGTTAATTTATCATGCCCAAGAGTAAAAAGTGAACTCAAAAAAATGTATATTTTTGAATTACAATACTTTGTAGTGTATAAACATAAAAATCCAGATTTGACTGCGGTTAACCTTTAACATTGCACAGTCCAGAAAACAACAGTACTTTTGTTTAGTTATATTGCTGATGCAGTAATATGCTGTTTGTTGATTGTAGTTACAGTTATCACCAGTAGGGACTAGTAAATAACTTATTCTATTGGGTGTAGTTACCGCTCCAGTCCAGTTGGGAGCAGTAATATCTGTATTTTGTCCGCTGGTTTCGAGCACGTCGCAGAACGTCGCGACGTCAGAGCAAAAGCAATGGCGACAAGGGGCTTTGGGTTTGCACGGACCCAAACAAACCGAGGAAATTCAAGCAAAAACATTTTAAATAAAACCCGTCATGGACAAATCACTGGTGTGGGGATGACTAGAGGGACTCAGGTAAGATCTTAAATCATATGGAGCGCTAATATGACAATAAAGCGTTTATTAGCTAGGGTTTACATACGAATACATGAAGAGCTCGCAGTGAGAACTTACTCAATCAGAAATATATATTATTTACGACCATTGTAGTCAAACAAGCCCATATTATAGTGTAAATGACACGTATCGTTGTAGGGTTGTACTTTAGTCGAGTTGGCCTCCTGTATCTCAACCAAGCAAACATAATTAGTTTATTTGACAGGCGCTGATGTCATAAATATCTGTTTTGCTTGTATATATTTACATCTATGAATTTAGCCGATCGCTTACTGGATATTATATTTCAAGCTACACATTGTATCCTTATGGCTTCAGTGTTTATGGTTTTCACTGTTAAAATAACAAATCACTGGTTAAATCTGGTAAATATATGGTTAATAAAGTATCTACCCAGACTACCTGAACTGACATGTGCTAACAGTACTTGATTAGTGATATGATTGTGTTGTCATATGCAGGTTCCTGTGGCTCTGCTGGAGGAGAGAGATAAAAGAGCTCAATGGCAGGGAATACCAGTGTTATTGAGGAGACTTCATGAGAACAGCCACCCTAACAGTGATCTCTCTAAGATCCACAGCATGGTCATGGTATTCATGATCCCTCTGTCCATTTAAGCTTACCTTATGATTGCCATTTCTATACTTTGTGAGCTAACTGGGTGTTTTGTGGTTGTGCAGGAGCTGTCGTCATTGCTGTCCATGGAGGCCATGTCATTTGTCACAGAGGAGCGAAAAACACCACAGGAGTCTATTTCACCGAATACGTATACGTTTAACCTGTTTGGAGGAGTTGATGTGAGTTTTCATTGAATAACAATTACGCTAATCATTATTGCTGATTTAAAACTTTTTTTTTTTTACTGAAAATATCCTTAAAAAAGGTCTTGACAAAATGGTGCTTACCTTGCCAAAAACAAGTCACCCAATTAGATTGTTTTGTTTGTCTGCAGTTGTTTGTAGAGATTTTAATGCGACCAACACTCACGGTACAGGGTGACCTACCCATATGTAAGCTACCCACACTATTTTCACATTCTGTTTGTTTTAAACATAAACAATACTTAATATTTTAGTGTCTTAGTCGGCACACATTTGCTTTGCTTTTGTTTTCAGTGAGTGATGATCTCATCAAGGATTGTCTAAGTGTTCTCTACAACTGCTGCATATGTGTGAGTATATTCATACGTCAATGACTTTTAAAAAAGACAAACGATTCAGAATGCTATCGAAATAATTAATGCAAAATTATTGTGTTTGTTTGCATGTGAATAGCAGCCTCTGCTTTTGTCTTGCAGACAGAAGGCGTTACAAAAAGCCTGGCCGCACGGGATGATTTTGTCATGTTCCTTTTTACTCTCATGTCAAACAAAAAGGTTTTTTTACAAACAGCTACTCTTATTGAGGACATACTGAGTGTCAGAAAGGTAAAGTCAAGAGCATTGGTTTTGTATGGTTTTCATACATGCCCTAAAAAATATTTTTTTTGTTTGTTGATTTGATTTGTGTTTCTTAGTCTCTTTTTTTCTGGTGAAAAAATGTTTTCATTTTAAGCTTTTTCACTCATTGTTTAACTTCAGGAAATGGTCCAACTGGACAAAATTCCCAACCTTCCCAGTCTGGTCCAGAGCTTTAATCAACAGCAGCTTGCCAACTTCTGTCGAATCCTCTCTGTCACTATATCAGAGCCCGATGTGGGTGTGGATGACAAGAACACCCTCCTTGCTCGCAGTACACAGCAAAAGATCAGCACTTGCCCATCACAAGCTGAGAGCAACCAGGGTTAGAAATACTACTTCAGTTCTTCTTGACAAAATATCATAACACGTCCTAAAAAGACTTTCTGTTTTGAGCATATTTGAAAAAATCTGTTTTAAGCATATTTTAACAGATCCAGTTGTGTTGTTTTTACGGTGTCATGTGATCAAACACAAAGATATTCTTCTTATCTCTCACAGTGGCTCTGCTGAACATCACAGGCTTTATTGAGCGTCTTTGTAAACTGGCCACGCGGAAAGTTACGGAGGCAGCCGGTGCCTCTGCCCAGTTGGAGCTTGAAGACTGGCACAGTTGGCTTGACAACGCCCTGGTGCTGGATGCTCTCATGCAGTTAGCAATTGAAGAGGCAGAGCAGAGCAGTACAGGTGAGATAAAACAAACAAGGTTGTAATATCTGCACTGTACACTCTTCCTAATTCTCTATATTTTCCATTAATTCTTCTTCTCCATCTAGTCCCACCTATTACTAGGTCTGATCAATACTATTATACGTGATCTGATTTCTGATTGTCTGTCTTTCAGAGTCATCTGATGAGAGTTCCCTGTCATCAAGTCCACTTAGACACAGACTGCCCCAGTCCATGAAGATAGTGCATGAGATCATGTACAAAGTGGAGGTTCTCTATGTGCTTTGTGTGCTGCTTATGGGACGTCAGAGAAATCAGGTAATGTGATGGGATTGAAGTAACTGTGTAAAAATCAATGTAACAATTTAAAACGTCACAATTTAAAATCGAATGGCTGCTTTACTGTGATTCATAGGTTCACAGAATGCTTGCGGAGTTTAAGCTCATCCCAGGACTCAATAACCTTTTTGATAAGCTGATCTGGAGGAAACAGCCATCCGGCCATGTCTTACATCGACAGAACCACAACTGTGACTGCAGTCCAGTAAGACCTAGTCCTTCATTAATATGACTGATACAAATAAGTTTTACATATAGATGAATTGCACTGATAACACATCTCTATTCTGTTCTGCAACATCAGGAGATCTCATTCAAAATTCAGTTCCTCAGACTGCTGCAAAGCTTCAGTGACCACCACGAGTGAGTATCAGACAGAGGTTAAAGAGCAAACGAATGTACTTCTCAATAGTGTCACAGCATCTAGTGGACTCATTAGACCTTCTCCTCCCTGGTCACAGGAACAAGTACCTTCTTCTTAGTGGACAAGAGCTGAATGAACTAAGTGACATCTACCTAAATGCTAGCATCTTTGAAATGGAGGCTCTGAATAACACAGACAGGCATGAGGAACTTATGTCATATTCATATTTTTAGCTCTTCCATATTCTCCAGGTTTCAAATATTTTTGATTCATTATTTTACTCTCCTTCCCATTGGTTCCCATTGTTTACACAGGAACCTTGTGTGTGATGGTAGAAAAGGTCTTCTCACAAGATTGATCTCAGTCATGAAGAAAGAGCCAATCGATTCTTCATTTAGGTGTGTATACTCCAGTTATATGTAGTTAATATAGTATATTAGAGTATATAGTTAATATATAAGTAAATATATAAAGAAATTAAATAGTTTTCTATATAAAAACCTCATTGTATCAGGTTCTGGCAGGCAAGAGCAGTGGAGAGTTTTCTGAGAGGAACACCATCATATGCTGACCAAGTGTTTCTGCTCAGAAGAGGTTTGTTAGAGGTGAGTGGACTGTGGGTCTAGTGTATTTAATTGTCTGTTTTAGGGAGATCAGCTGTGTGACTTCTCATTCATCTGTTCCTTGTCCTGTCTCTTCTGGCAGCACATTCTCTATTGCATCATCGACAGCGGCTGTACGTCCCATGACGTTCTCCAGAGCTACTTTGACCTGCTTGGTGAGCTCATGAAGTTCAACCTCGATACCTTCAAAAGATTCACCAAATATGTCAACACAGAGGAGAAGGTTGGGATTTGAGTTTGGTCTTCTTTGATCCATCTCAGTTCAGACATAATGAGAGAATTAAATGTGAGATTTCACATCTAATACTTTGGAACGTCTCAGTTTCAGACGTTCCTGACTCAGATCAACAGCTCTCTGGTGGACTCCAACATGCTTGT
This sequence comes from Botia almorhae, assembly GCA_036877575.1. Taxonomy (NCBI): domain Eukaryota; kingdom Metazoa; phylum Chordata; class Actinopteri; order Cypriniformes; family Botiidae; genus Botia; species Botia almorhae. The sequence continues at coordinate 32,563 of JAZGTJ010000711.1, read as the reverse complement.
GCGATGCATCGTCCTTTCTCTGGACCGATTTGAGAGCCAGGCTGAAGACATGAAAGGTGTGGCTGACAAAAGTGTTCAAATGATTAGGGATGGATGAACCAGTGTAGACAGGAAATTTAAAAAAAGTGTTTCTCCCTTTTCCTCAGTGGTTGAAGTGTTTTCAGAGTGCCGTCTCTTGTCCTACATGGCCCATATGGAAAACAGATTGTCCTTTCTTTTCAGACTGATCACCATCATCAATGTGCAGACTCTCACCCAGGCAAGATATGATTGCATTTTTTTATTATTCAGTTGTTAATGGAACAATATTTTTTTTGCAATATTAATACTCGCTGGATCATTTCAAACTAACGACATGATTTCTGACCAATCACAGGAGAACGTGAGCTGTTTGAACACCAGTCTGGTGATTCTGATGCTGGCGAGGAGGCGGGACAAATTGCCCTTCTATCTGAGTGCTCTGAGAGAGAAGGAATATGCAGAGAAATATCCCGGCTGCCTGCTGAACAACTTTCACAACCTGTTGCGCTTCTGGCAACACCACTACCTCAACAAGGACAAAGATAGCACCTGCCTTGAGAACGTGAGATCACCACGATTGACCAATTGCACATTCTTGTATGATGGTCGAGTTGATTACTTAACATCTCTGCGTTTCTTTTTGCTGCTGCAGAGTTCAGGTATTCCCTTCACCTATTGGAAGGAGACGGTGTCCGTACTGCTGGGTTCTGGAAGAAGTTCACGCTGTGCCATTTCTTCCTACATCGATGAAGCTTACAGGGACCTGGACAGAGATTTCATGGAGCTCTAAAGACTGTGTGTGATATTTTGAGCTACCGAAAGGACTTTCTTTACATTGGAATCGAATCACCATGTTTAATTTCACGAGACTTGGTCCATTCAGATGCATAACAAAATTGTGCGTGTTCCAGAAGTGTGTGTTCTGTAGGTGTGTATTTGGGCGTTCATATTAGTGTGGATGTTGATCTGCTTGAGTTCAATGGTGTGATTGCGTGTTGGCTCTGGTGATATGACGGCTGAGTATTAGTTGTACAGTGAATGTGTGCTTTGGGAGTGAGTGCAGGGGTGTGTGTGATTACAATGGCACTAGACTCTGCGTTTCTTTTGAATTGATCTATAGAGTTACTAGTTCTCTAGAGAAAGGGGTTTCTTACCTCTCCTGTAGGTCGAAGTGTCACACCAAAATTCCTGGATGTAAGCAGGAAGAACCTCACTGCCCACTGTCCCTCACTGCAGAAATGGCTGTGATACCCAGGGACGTTCATATGTTGGGGGTTGGCTTAGTTTACATAATGCCTGTATATTTATGTATGTTATGTATGTAGTTCTCACTTGATCTCAAATGTAACTTTTCAGCTCCAAACTCACAGAGTGACAACACAAATTCAACAAAAGAAAATAAATTTTTATCATGACCATGACTCATATGTAGTTTCATAGTACACTACAAGTTCATTCAAAATTCTTGTCATTTAACCCATCCAAGAGCAGGCCATTAGCAGATGTAAAATGTGAAGATAGAGCTTTGTTACAATTTCTATCATTTGGGATAAAGCCCATACAAACCAAACAGTTTTAGCACTTTCATTCTACTTGAGTTTCTGTGCCACATGGCATGATCATGCAAACCAACCATATTTAACCATCAATCATCATACAACCATCATATCAACCATATTTTTTTAGACACACAGGACATCTTACAAGAACTCAGTTCAAATACTATTTCAAAACAACAGTTATAGAACTGTTCTTTGCCAATACTACAATAACACATGATTTCAAAAACACTACAAATGATACAGTTCTGAAGCCTCAAGACTTTTCAAAGAATTCACAGAGGGGGTCTGAGATGCATTAAGGCAGGCCTGAAATTTAACTTTGCTAGACTTTGTTAAAAACTAGTTTTATTTTTCAAGCGCAACAATAAAAAATACTTCAGTAAGCGCTAATAATTTTCACAGCATTTGTGCTATGCAGCATTTTCTGGACTAAATAAAAAAGGGTTGTGTCACGATACACAGCTCTAGTTGACGCTCATTCAGTCTTCACTCTGTGATCTGTGAACATGAAGGGTAAACATTTGACTCATAGTTTCACATTTGTGTTGTAGCTTAAGTTCAGAGTTGTGTGTTTATTGACGTCTGTTACCTTAACAACATGTGTATCTCGGGTACGAACACGTAGCTTGTTGGCCTGAGATTCGGCCATATCTGCCCTCTCTTCAGCTTCATCCAGATCGTGCTGGATCTTCTTAAAGCGGGTCATGTTGCAATTGGCTTGCTCCTCCTAGCCCATAAACAGAGTCAAGTCAAATCAACGATCTGATTTGATCGGACTATCTGAATTATTCAGTTTAAACACTGAAATGTTTGGAGAAGAGCTAAAATACATACTGCATCCTCAGCCTGTCTCTTGTAGCTCTTCACTTTAGCCTGTAATTTCTCAATCAGATCCTGCATTCTCAAAAGAGTTTTCCTGTCCTCTTCTGTCTACAGAGAGAACAGTCTCTCAGACGCATTAAAGATGACACAATGGTTTTCTATCAGGTCATGTTTATTACCTGGTATGTAAGCTCTTTAATTCTTCTCTCGTATTTTCGTATTCCTTTTTGAAACTCCCCACTTTTTTTCTGCTCACACTCCAGCTCTCCTTCTAGTTCCCTTACCTGAGGAAAGGCATTTAGCCACAGATGCAGATAAATCCACAAAATACATCATACATTTGAAGCAAAGCTGGACCATATAGTTAAGGCTTACCCAATTTTCCATCTTCTGAATCTGTTTTTTTCCTCCCTTAAGAGCAATCTGCTCAGCCTCATCCAGGCGCATCTGCAGGTCTTTGATGGTCTGCTCCATGTTCCTCTTCATCCTCTCTAGGTGGCTGCTAGTGTCCTGCTCTTTCTTCAGTTCTTCGGCCATCATGGCTGCCTAATGATAGACAGGCTCAACAGGTTAGCTGCTCTAGCACAATCAGTGCAGTGCAATTACATGCCAATTTTCAATACTTAAGGTTATGGGTTAGCTCTTAGATGTTTGCTATGAATGATAAAGCTCCCATTAGTTTAAGCAGAAACTCACATCAGTTATGGCCTTCTTTGCCTTCTCTTCAGCATTGCGACACTCCTGAAGAGCATCATCGACTTCCCCAGAAAGCGTGGACAGATCGTTCTCCAACTTCTTCTTGTTGTTCAACACTGCTGTGTTCTGTAGAAATTATTGGATTGTAAGGTAAGATGAAGGCTAATTACTGATGATCAATGATTGTTTTATTGGTTCAAACATGCGCAGTTGTGACTCTCACCTGGGCATGCAGTAGGTTCACTCTCTCGCTGGATTCCAGAAGCTCGTGCTCAGCGATTTTTCGCATGCGATCTGTTTGCTCCATCAGTCCACGCAGCTCCTCCACCTCTGCTGCGAGCAGGGCATTCCTGCGTTCTGTGACCGCCACCTGCTCCTTCAGATCTTCAGACTGGTGCACAGACTCATCCAGCTCAACCTGCAGGTCCTGAGAAGACAGACCAAACAGAGTTAACTATAGTGCACCAACACATTGAGATGAAAGGTTTTTATGGTAAATTTCTGATCTAGCCTGACCAAGAAGATTCTTTTTGTTGCCAATTAAAGATTTACAGAAAACTATATAAAGTGGTAGTTTACCCAGAATGGTTAGTAATTACAGTTTTAGTTATTAAAGACTAAAATGTTGTTTTACAGTTATCTATTTTAATCTGTATATTGCTGCGTTGCCTTCCCTCTCACCTTTATCTGAAGCTGTAGGTTGCGTACTAATTTCTGGGAATCCACAGCCTGTCTGTTTGCATGATTCAGCTGGATCTCCATCTCATTCAAATCTCCCTCCATCTTTTTCTTAACCCGGATCGCCTCATTACGGGCCCTGGTCTCGGCATCCAGAGTGGTCTGCATGGTGTCCAAAGACCGTTGGTGGTTTCGACTGTATTCATAAAAATAGATGAGAGTACGTGTTTAACACAATTTTTAGTAAGAGTCTAGAGGTATCTTAATACATCTGTTAAGGTGTCTTAATAGACACATTTTTTGTGTTAGAAATAAGAAGGTCTCTTACCGGAGATTGTCAATCTCTTCATCCCTCTCTGCAAGCTTCCTTTCAATCTCGGTTCTGACCTGGCTGAGCTCTAGCTGGACACGTAATGTCTTACTTTCCTCATGCTCCAGAGTACCCTAAATTGGCACAAAATACATTTTAGGAATGCATGCATTTCCTAGGAAGCAAAGCCCTGAACCCCTGAAGTTTTGATAGCACCATGCTACACCAGTCTAACAGTTTTTTAATACAGTCACATATCATAGATATCGAAGACATTATATAATATCATAGATATTATATGATCATAGAATGAACACATAATATTGTCTCTGGTCACCTCAGCCTCCTCCAGTGCTGCTCGAATGTTACTCTTCTCATGGTCCAGCGTCTTTTTCATCTGCTCAAGCTCATGTATGGTCTTGTTACCTTGACTGATCTGATCAGTGAAGTCAGTAATTTCCTCTGCAAAAACAAACATATTTGTTTGTCTCAAATCTAAGTTGCACAGGTGTGTGGCATAGTTTAGTATGTGCTTAAAGTGTGCAGCTAGATTCTTTGTACCCTGCAGGTTCTTATTCTCCCTTTTGATTGTCTCCAGCTGATCAAGGGCTTCTTCATAGGAGTTTTTCAGCTTGAAGAGCTCTGTACTAAGGCTGCGGGACTCTTTTTGGGAGCTTTCCAGCTCTGCCTGTGTCTCCTCAAACTTCTGCCTCCATTCAGAAAGAACCTGGGTAAAATCAAATGTGTTAAAGAATAATAAGAGGAAAATTTGTGGTAAATAAATGTATATCAGAGAAAATATTCCAAATTCAAATGAAATTTGCCCTGACCTTATCAAAATTGCGTTGTTTTTTATCCAGTGCAATGGCCACGGCATTAGATCGCTCCAAATCCACCATCAAGTCCTCAATCTCAGTCTGTAAACGGTGCTTGGTCTTCTCCAGGGAGGCACACTTGGCATTGGAGGCTTCTACTGTCTCCTCTGACGTCTGAAGACGAGCAACCAACTTCTTTCTGAAGACAAATAATTCAGCCTTTAAATCTGTGGTTCAATGTAATCATTGACCAAAATTGTTATTTGTGTCACTTGACACAAGGATATGAATATTGAAGGATTAGTTCAACAGAAATTAATTGACTTTATTCATTCATTACATTAAAGTACAAGTTTGGAATGACATAAGAGTAATTAAATGATGAATACATTTATTTTTGGTACACTGTTCCACTGTTAGTAAGTAACACAAAATAAGTAGCACAATAGAGTGGCCCCTTACTTGGTTTCCTCAAGTTCCTCTGTCCTCTGAATGGCATCAGTCTCATACTTTGTCCTCCACTGAGCAATCTCAGCACTGGCTTTAGATAATGCACGTTGTAACTCAGATTTGGCCTCCTGCTCCTCCTCAAACTGCTCTCTCAAGAGGTCACAGTCATGCCTGGAGGACTGTACAGCATGAGCTAAACTGTTCTTTGCCTGGGAAAAAAAACAAAGTCAAACAAATTAAAAGCAATACACTGTTAAATGTAGTGTACTTGAGGCGAGTCACATGTATTGTATGAAAGAATGTTTTTCCCCAGAATTATCCATATTTCTGGGTAAGGGCAAGTACATTACTAGACATGCAACAATACATCCAGTGTTTCCAGGACCAGGCTCACTTTGCATTCTTCTTCCAGCTGTTTCTTCAGCTCTTCCATAGTCTGGCTGAGAGACGTCTTTGTTCTCTGCAGCTGCATGACCAGAACGTCTCTCTCTTCCAGTCTGCGAGTAACCTCGGCTGTTACCAGAAAGAAACATTATGCATTTGACAGATTTTTTGAATCTAAAATGACTTATAGTGTATTCACAGTATACATTTTATCAGTACATGTTTTCCAGGCTATTGAACCCATGACCTTGCATGCGCTACGAGATGCACTACAGGAGGAGATAGCGTAGCGTAAACTGACCACTCTCTGTCTGGGCCCTTGCTTTTTGAGAGGTGATGTCCATTAGCTGCCTCTGGAGTTCATCCACTTTGGTTTTAGACTCATTTAATTGGTCCTCATACATCCGACACATTTTCTCAGTGGTCGTCTGTAAACAACAGTCACTTTGTTAGGAGATATTCTCTCACACAGTTCATTTAATACATAACAATAATCAGTATAGTTTCTCTCAAGTCAATCAAGGATTATTTGCATTCAATACTAACAATAGTCATAAAGCTTAATAGGGTTTTTGGTCAAAGACATCTTTTTTTAGCAACATACGCCTGCTAAAAACAGCTCAAACCATTCTTTCATTCAGCAGGGGTCAGTAATTACAGAACACAATAAGCACACTGAGATGAAATACTTTGGCTCTGGAGAGATTTTCAAGGTTAGATGAAAGATCTTCAGACTCCATTCTGGCTTCTGCCTTTTCCTTTTCCAACTTCTGCTTGACCCTCTGCAGGTTGTCAAGCTGTTCCCCCATCTCAGCCACAGTGTCTGCATGCTTTCTCCTTAACATGGCCATGGTGGTTTCGTGATGTAACGAGGTCTCTTCTAAGTCTCGCCGCAGCTTCATAAAGTCGGCCTCTCGCTTCTTATTCATCTCGATCTGTGCAGCAGTGGCGCCACCTGCTTCCTCCAGACGTTCACTCAGTTCCTCTAGTTCTCGTGACACATCGGTACGCTGCTTGTCTGCCTTTGATCGAGCTGCTCTCTCAGCCTCTAGTTCCTCCTCCAGCTCTTCTATACGTGTCTGTAAAGAGTTTACTGTTACCATAATTTGTAAATATCTAATTGCACAGACACTTAATGTTCTGTCATTGGCCAAGTAAGCATTCACCTGTAATTCTTTTATTCTCTTCTGTAGTTGAAAAACCAAGGCTTGCTCTTCTTCAATCTTCGCACCAATCTTCGCCATTTCATGGTCCTTCCTACACAAAAGACCAAGTTTAGATTGCATTAGAGACCAGACTCATACAACCAAAGAGTATATTCGTAGATATTTCCAAGTCACACAATATAAATGATAAGATCTGGTAATGTGTACAAAATCTCACTTTTTTAATCTGTCCTCTAGTTGCTGTTTGTTGTTCTCAAAATCCATGGCTGACTCAATGGAAAGCTTCAGATCTCCTTCAAGCTTCCGCTTCACACGCTCCAGATCCATACGAATTTTCTTCTCCTGCTCCAGAGAGCCCTCTAACTGTTCAGTAAGGAAATAATAGAACAGTGAGGTCTGAGTAATGCATTACTTAACTAGTATCCTACATTAGCAATAGGCTATTTTGCAAAATTTTATTTTCATTTTTACAAAAGGTTAAAGCAAAAACAGAAAGTGACAAGGTAAGAAAGAAAGGAACAGGATTGAGATAAACCTGCATCCAAATTTGGGTTTCCTGTACCACTACTATGTGGTATGCCAGACCACTAGCTAATTGTGTTCTAATGTTTTCTACCATTATTGTGCTTTCAGGTCAAGACTCTGAGATCTGTCTCATAGGGTTTAACTGGGCTCACTCCATACTCACATCATCCACCTGCTGCTCTAGTTTGATTTTTGACTTTGACAGCATGTTCACTTTGTTCTCTTCATTCTGCAGGTCCTCCAGTGCCTGTTGATGGGCATCCTGGAGGGCTTTCTTCTCTTTTGTGAGCTTGAGAATGGTTTCATCTAATGCAGCCATCTCCTCTACCAAGTTTTTAACCTGAAGTTAAGATCATCCAGAGAGGATGAAGGAAGGAGGTAAGTGGTTAGAAAAAGAGATCACCTGAAGCAGATCCCATTTTCCCATCCATGTAGCTGTGTTACCTTGTTCTCAATGGCATGTTTTTCCTTCTCCACCTTGGCCAGGGTGATTTCCAGGTCATCTAGGTCTTTTTTCAGCTCAACACATTCATCTTCCAGTTTGCGTTTCTTGGCCAAAAGGGTGGCATTCATCTCCTCTTCATCCTCCAGACGCTCCATCAGCTCCTTGATTTTTCCCTCCATCTGGATCTTAGCCTTGATCAATAGGTTACAGCGGTCCTCAGCATCTGCCAGGTTGTCTTGCTCCTAGAGTTCCAAGAACAAGAGCACATTCATCGTTCCTGAATTCAACTTTTACACAATGCGCAATGCATAACAGCCATAATAATTGAATGGTATGTTATATAATAGTGTGATTATGATTATGATTCAACACTCACAGCTTGAAGCTGAAGGGAGAGGTCATTCTTGTCCTGCACCAATGAGACCTGTCTCTCCTCTAGGTCCTTCCTTTTCACCTCAGATTTCTCTAGGGCCTCCTTTATCTTCTGAAACTCTTCTTTTAGAGCAGCCAGTTCCTTCTCTGTGGCTGCACTCCTCAGCAGGGGTTTGATCTTAAAGAACAGACGCATCCATGGCCAGTTCTTTACTGCATAAAAGGCACGAATGTTCCACTGAATCACCATCAAAGCCTCCCTGTGTGAAGATATTCAGATGGGGCTTGTATCCATTGTGTTGATAAGGAAATATTACATACTACACAAGACAATACAAATAATAGTGTCACTGAAGAGAATAAACCATTTACATGGACATAAAGAGCAACGTGTTAAAAAAGAGCGAAAAGTCCTCTTGAGCCAAGTACATAAGAAGCAGCATCCATTTTGGTGCCCATACCTCACACTCTCTGCACTCTTTGTTCTAAATTAGCTCAGTATGTTTAGCACCAAATAGGGCCAGGCAGCCACACGCCATTGTGTCGCGGGTTCTATATCAGTCATCCCACTGTGACACTGAACATGCCTATAAAGTAAATCAGTTCCGCATTGCTGGAATGGCAACACAAACAGGGACAGTAAAAGGTCGAGCAGTTGTTGATTATCTGAACCCATTTGGAGAGACAAGAGGACCTAATCCCCTGTCACCTGGGCTGGCATTTCAACAATTTGTCTGCTCACAGTCATATCCATTGTAGACAAAAGAGGGTTATTTATAATAAAGGAGGTAAAGAGACATTGGTTAGGAACCCCTAACAACTGGTATGCCAATTCTTCACAGGATACATGACCCACCTATACACCTGCTTTTGTAAATGCCATTTGTAGTGGAGGGGCTTTTTGGTCGCTTTTTATGTAGCGACCACACACACAATGCAGACGCACGCCGGACACACGCCACACCGTACTTCACATGCACTCTAGACATTCCTCTCATACGTTTGTAAGCTCACAGGCGTATACACACTCTCAACAGTTTATCACAATGCTTAGAACTGGCTCAAGGAGGCCAGAGCTGCAACCTGACATGTTTCCTAGTCAGTGAGTAACAGCAAAACTATTTGCACTCTGTTTTTTAGATGCGTTATGACCAATGTCATGGTTTAAATACAACGCAAGTACGCATGGTCTTGCTACATACTTTTCTATCATCATCTTCCTGAGCTCCATCCTCATCATTTTACCCCTGCAGAAAGCCTGCAGGAAAGTAAGGATCTCAGATAGTCGTTCATCTCTCATGTCCTCCAACTGGCCAAGAAGTCCTGCCTTGAAGAACACCTGGTGGAGGACAGATTCATAGTGTTTCTTGGGTGGGCCAGGATAAGCTTTGATCACTGAGAATAGTCAATATAAAAGGAATAAAAGAGGACAGATTTATGAACCTTGCTGTGGCCAAACTTGTACTGCGTATGGTCGATGTCCAGAGAACCAAGCAGCTTTTCCACGGCTTTCCTGCTGTCTACATACGTGTCCTCTGGGATGGCGAAAGGGTTCAGGATCCGGTAGCTGGAAGGTCAGCAGAGCTAGCGTTAAATCATGAAAGCCTACTTAGATATCTTAATTATTCTCTCAACAACTTTGTGTTTTTCTCTTGAAGACAGTAATGGTCCAAAGTATCCTAAGAGATTATAAGTGTGATCTAGGAGAGAAAACTCACCGTTGTTTAAACTCTGCATATAGAATGCGGTTGGGGAATCCCTTCCTGCAGATGCGAATCCCTTCCAAGACACCGTTACACCGAAGCTGGTGCAAAACCAGAAATGGCTCCATCTTCCCTGTCACAAAAGACAAGACCAGAAAATACATGACGGTGTGTTGAATGTTTTGGCTGTGTAAAATGATAACTAATGCTTTTCTCACACACTACACTAAGACTTGTGTACCTGAGGTCTTAGTCTCATTGGGGATAATGCACCGCACAAAATGAGGCTGAGTGCTTCTCAGATTTTTCATCAACTTGTTTAGATTCTCCTAGAATGAGACAAAGGGGTAAGATCATTCAATATGCAGTCCTTAATGTAACAGATGTCAACTGTAAATCAGTGTCCCAGTGATAATACTGATGACTGGATCACATTGTAGTGCTCCTAAAGCCCAACTGGTACAGCATAGCTCTTACAATGCCAAGGTCATGGGTTTCATTTCCAATGGAATGCACATACTGAAAAATCTATAACTTGAATGCCATGTAAGTGTCTTTGAACAAGTGCATGAATATAAATATCTTACCTGTGTTTTGGATCTGTAGCTGTTGAAAGCTGAGCCAGCACAGACTTAAAGTGATGTTCATGGGTCATATAACCTAAACATCACTGCAAGTCTTAACCAGCTCACTCTCCATTTCCAAAACCTATGCAATACATCCCTTCATTGACTAATGTGCTTGTGTATATGGCTTTTCTGAGGCTCTTTGGGATTTGCTATGACACATAAAATGATCTCATCTTCACCCCTCTTTCACCAACCTTATGCAGCTGTGACACAGTTTGGAATGACGCTCCTTTCTTTCTCTTCTCTTTGCTTCCTGGCTTTGCCTCTGAACCTAAAACAGTACATGCAAATCTTTATTACACCCAGAACCTGGTCCAACTGTTTTGTAGCAGTTGCTTTAAATGTGCACCTGAGTCTAAGCTGATAAAGTTCTCGAAGAGGCTTGCCATTAACTTGTTGGAGGACCTCTGAAAGATTCCCACAACTGTCTCATTCAGTGGATCCCTGTTTTTGTCAAGCCATCCACTGATGTTGTATGGCACCTGGCAACATATGTACATAGATGCGAGTAACAATTCACATAAAATACAGTGCCGTAGCCTAGTGGTTAATGATTCAGGCTTTTATCCAAAAGCTTATGGGTTTAAACCCTTGAGCTATCACCATTGTGCCTTTGAGCAGGGCACTTAACCTCAGATTGCTACAGATTATCCCCATTACTTAGATGGTGCCACTCAACGGCAGCCCTGCGCACTGTAAATCACATAACTAATACCATCAGCCCCAGTTGTCTGGCAAATAAAGGCTCTAATGTATTCTACGGTAAAAATAGCCATATGAAATATGTGTGCAAATGTCATTTCCACTTACCACTCCAGCATAGTGCACCAGCTCAAAATGAGTTTCATATTTGCGTTTTTTGTCTAGCCTCGGCCTCTGGAAGTTGGGAGACTTTCCAAGGTGATTATCATAAAGTTTAGCCTTGAAGCTGTTCTCTGTGGCTTTAGGGAACATGCACTCCTCCTCGAGAATAGACAGTATGCCCATTGGCTGCAAACAACGCAAGAGGGATGCAACAGCATTGGTTGTCTGCCGTGCTTATTTTCCACAAACCTACACATAATTATTAATATCAACCTTCTCTATTAGGTCAATGCAGGCCTGTAGGTCTAATCCAAAGTCAATGAAGGTCCACTCGATGCCCTCGGTTTTATACTCCTCCTGCTCTAGTATAAACATGTGATGGTTGAAAAACTGTTGCAGTTTCTCATTTGTAAAGTTGATGCAAAGCTGCTCAAAGTTGTTTAACTGTTGGGAGGAGATAAAGAGAGAGTTTTACAAATAGGTAGAACAACATCAAAAAATGTGTTTTGTTTGTCTTGTGATGTGGAGAAACTGGTAAGTAATGATGCAATATAGCCAATAGTAATACAGAATAACAGCACATTATTTTAAATAACAGTACATGACAATAGTCTTGCCTCAAAGATCTCAAAGCCTGCAATGTCCAGCACTCCTATAAAGAACTGACGTGGAAGGGCTGTGTACAGAGTTTTATTGATTCTGCTAACCAGCCATTTAAACATGCGGTCATAAGTGGCTTTGGCCAGAGCACCAACTGCGTAGGTCACCTGTGATTACAGAAGAGTAAAAAAATGCAATCTCACTACTATAAGATTTTTTTGGGTATTTTCTTCCAACATCAATAGAATTAAAAACATTCATATATCGACCTGACCTGTTCAACTGTCTGTCCCCTGACTATGTACTCATTGCCCACTTTAACTCTAGGGTGAAGCAGCCCCTTTATGAGGTCAGCTGAACTGATCCCCATAAGATAGGAGGCTTTGTCTGCACCTGGGGAACAAAATCACAGAGCTTAATCCAACCCAGACACTGACCGAACCCACTGAACAAGACTTAGAGATCTGTTTAGGAGAAAATCCCTCTTACTTTCAGTGCCATCTGCCTCCGCTTGCTCTTCTCTCTGCTTTACTTTGAACTTCATGTTTCCAAAGTGCATGATGGCGCCAACTATCTTGTAGCAGCCATACTTCTCCTCAGGAGTGAAGCCAAGGGTGTCCATTGCATGCTAATAAGGATAAAAGAAGATCTGTCCTATAAGTGGTCTTCAAGGTTTAATGTGGAATGATTAGTTGAGGGGAATCATGTATCTATAAGGATCTGCAGGGATCTTCTTTATACAGGCAACACTTACATCAGTTGCAAGCAGCTCATCTCCATCATTCATGTTGTCCACAGTAGTAACACCCTGCGAGCAGAAGTGGTAGTCAAAGGGATTTGATGATACCAGCAGCATGTCTGTTTAACAGATGAAAGAATTGTGGTTTTTAAATATGCACTGTAAATGGACCATAACAGAAATACAGATGTTTAAAACTTGAACTTAAAACTTGTGCTTCAGCTGAGTGCTTCAGTGGTGTTTCCTGAATACCTTGAAGTTCTGGTTTCCTATGTGAGAGGATCTGGTAGTAGATGTGGTAGCTCCTTTCTCCAGCCTGCTGAAATATCACTCTGGATTTTTCCAGAAGATCTAAAGAATGAAATATAAATAAGAAATGCAAACAGAATATGCATGATTTATTTAAATGTAAGCACTTAGACATATCAGCTTACAGATGTCAATATCAGCAGATGCCAGTTTCCCCGTAGGACCAAAATGGATTCTTATGAATTTCCCCTGCGTTGACAGGAGATGAATAACGTTAACCAGAGAGAAACATAAAAAAATGTGAGAGGTTATGCTCCTCTTATAATGTTGACTTACAAAGCGAGACGAGTTGTCGTTTCTCAGAGTTTTAGCATTGCCAAAGGCTTCCATAGCTGGGTTGGCTTCAATGATCTGATCCTCTAATGTACCCTAAGTGTGTTGAATACAGAGAAGTGTGAGTTTACCAGACACCACTCATTTACCCCACAACAAACTAATGACAATGCATATTATCTTTCATGATTGAGAGGGAACAGACAAAATCTGGGTTTTCATTCACAAAGAGAAGAAAAAAATGTTTAAAAAAAACAAGAGACAAAATGAAAGACATTGAAAAAAGGGGATCAAAGGGAATTGGCAATGTTGAGTGGTATAAAAAAGGGTTTACAAAAACATCGGTACAGGAATACAAAACTGGGGCAGGACGACTCGTAGGGTCACTCCTTATCTGTTAAAAGGAAGTCTGTGAATCCAAAAGGAATATATAAAATTTAAGTATTATTAAAAACTCAAATAAACAAAACGTAGAGGGTAAAAAGACGCGCAGGGAAATGAAAACAAGGGGAATAAGGTTGGGTGATGACAAAACAGCACAGATATGAGGTTTCTGGCCTTACTCCTTTTTTGCCCCCTGCATCGCCAAGAGCAGCTATAATGGCAAAATACTGAATTACACGTTTCGTGTTGACAGTTTTGCCAGCACCGGATTCTCCGCTAGGCATGGAGAAAATTAATGTAAAATATACATAAAATATTAAATCAAAGACGATGTAAAACAAAAAAAGAAAACTCTTAAAAATGAAAAAAATAATGAGCAAAAAGCAAAAAATTCTGATCTTTCTGATGTAATAGATTTGCACATGATTTGGGTTGTGGATGGACACTTACGTGATAAGCATTGACTGATTTTCACGATCTACAAGAAAAATTTATAAATAATATAATATTATAATATAATAATAATAAAAATATAGACAATGAAACATAATTATGTAATGACCTAATGAACTAGTATATGCTATTCGACATTAAAAAATAAACGCATAAAGGCCAATAACATTTGAAAATAGAGGACAAAACTGACTGTACTTTTTAGCATGTCGTTATAGGCATTGTCTGCTATGGAGTAGATGTGAGGCGGAACATCTGAGCGACGTTTCCCCTTATATGCCGCGACCACTTCGGTAGCGTAGACGGGAAGCCATTTGTATGGGTTAACGGTCACACAAAACAGCCCCGAATATGTCTGTGAATGGACAGAGAACAACACAACTGAGTCGCGAAGAGATTCAGGTGACAGATAACTTATTCTGACTTATTCTAACACTGTGAGATAAAGACACATGTTTAGCGGTAAGATTTAAAATGGGTTCTCACATAGATCATCCAGAAACTGTAGCGACGGCTGAGGTTGAAAAGAACAGAGGCCTCATTGAGGTGTGTTAGCATGGCCATGTCTTCTATCATGTCAAACTTAGGGGGATTCATCTGTTGAATTTCATCCTCTCTCACTGTCAGCATCTGTTTGAATGAAAGAATTGAATCACTATCTTTTCTATTTCTGTTACAGAACAAAATGTTGTTGAGATGTTTTTCCTGAACAAATAACATTTAGGAAAAGCTTCAAATGAACACGGGTAATTTAAGCTTCACTTACCACTCCATCTTTGGTTTCCACCATGACTTTGTCTCCATCTGTATCTTTGATCTCCACCTCAATATAAGCTTCTTTCTCATCTGGAATCCAAACACGTTTCCTCCCTGCAGACAGAAGTATGTCCATGGTACAACTCAAACGAAGAGGTTACTGATAATATTACATGCCCTGGTGGAGTTCTCATACATATACTACGAATTTAATAATAATTAATTTTTTTACTGAAATTAATAAATATAAAAGATAAACATTAAACAATAAGATTAAAAATAACATTATCAATTTTAAGTCTAAAATAAATAACAAATATATATTACCTTGGTTTGCATGTATTGTCAATAAAATGAACATTTGCAGGTAGTATTTTCGAAAGGTTATGTCAGCATGTTTGGGCTATTCCAAACATTATTCTGTTACATGCACAATACATGCTCGTCAAAAAGTACTCATTCAGCAGTGGGCATTATTAAAATCTTTTGATAGTCTTGTGTACCTAAAAAATCAAATCTTTATCACACACGGCACAACATACGAGTATGGTACCGTACCATCAAACGCATGGGCCTGCGCAGCGAGTTGTTCCAGGTTGGTTTTACGCAGGAATGTGGCCGCGTCGCCGAACTCCCTCAATTCCATAAAACGGGACATGATTAATGCTTCGGGTCCCGAATCTGCACTCAAACACCTGTAATTTCGTAGAAGCTATGTTTAATTTATTACGATTTAAATCTCTAATCCAGAAAGCTGGTATTTGGGTAAAACCTTAAATTCTTCGAAACTGTCACATGCAAGACGCATCAAAATAAAGCGCTATTCAAACAGCGCTGCGCAAAACATGCACATTTGAGTACTAACCTCTGCAATGTCTAAACGGGTTTGGCCTCTAAACAAGTGGCCCGCTCTCCTTTTATTGTCTCTCTCAAGGTCAGAGTTGGGGAGATATGTCAGATATTCACCATGTGTCCATGTGTATTCAGTTGCTCATTGGTCGTGTGGCCGTGCTGTCCGGCCCTGCGCGATCACAAAAGGCAACCAGGTTTGACGGAACTACTGTAAGCGGGTTATTTTTAAAACGGCATTGTTGTTGATCGTGATTTATGCACTGCTGTCCAAAGGTTAAATTCATTTAACCTCTTTTTGCAGACATGTTTCAAATTAAATCTAACACATCACATTGCGTACAGTACTTTAAAGTCTGTGCATTACGACCGCAACACATTTTAGTTTGTTACAAAACAATACAATTTTACAACACAGATTACAATATGCATTGCAATTACAATATAAACAACATCCATGTGTATTACAATATATTAATGCACTTTTGTATGCAGATGTTGAATTATTTTGTAAGTCAAGAATTGTCTAGTTGTTAAGTCTTTAACTCAAATTCCTGTAAAAAGTGAATGTACGTTGATGTAAGATAATTCTGACATTGCAACCTAAGTGAAAGTTTTTAATTTGTTTTCGAAAACTTCCTGTGTACTATCAGCTCTGCCTTTGCAAGGCAAATGCACACAGCATTGGTCTTCCATATAGAAAAATGTAGAAGCCTTTTATCTTAGACAATTCAGAGAACAATTTGAGGAACTTTATGAGCAGGTTACACTGTGTAATAACAGGTTGAAATATGGTATCGGACTGGAGTGAAACCAGACGACTGATAACTGAGGAATACATATGATAATTAACATATGTAGGAACGAAAGGACCGTGTGTTTATCTACATATGCTAAAAATTCCAAGGTGAAAAATATATATTAATGTGTTACCATTGGTCAGTCCCTTTATATGTGATTATTCAATTGTATTTTGCATTTAAAAGGAAATATCTACATGTGCCACTTCCTGTGCCACTTGAAAGTGGTATGTTTAATTTAACATGAGATCTGGATAACGTTCATACTTGGTTACTGATACAATCCGATCCTCTGAAGCAAATTGGTGCCTCAGAAGCTGTCGACCTTGAGAGGTAAAGCTGAGATAAGTGTCCTTTAGCAGAATCCAGAGCCCACTCTGTAGTCTGAAAATAGAAGAGAATACAACTCCCGTTCCCAATAGCCAGCATTCCGTGCAGAGATAGCCATGCTGTCTGTCATAGGTTTGTGGTTAAAGAGGCGGCCCTCTGTTTGTTTCCCTTTAGAAATTACTGAGTGATCAGGCAGTGATCAAACACTGAAAGACTGTTCTGTCTCACCTACTTACAAATACTGTCAGAGGTGCACAGGTGCTTGCTAACCACAGTACACTTAGGCTTCACTGTGTGTTTATACTGAATGTGTCATTAAAATGTAAAGGAAACCAACATAGTTAACCAAGAAATAAAATGATGTAATTTACTCACTTCTTCATTAGAACACATAAGATGTACTTCTGAAGACTATCCTGGCCGTTCAAGTGAATGAGGACTGAGCAAAAATGAAAAAAGCAGCAAACAATTAAGCAGCTCCCATTTATTTTTATTATACAGAACAGAGAGAATGATACATAAAAAACAATCTTTTGTGTTTCACAGAAGAAAAAAATGTGATACAGGCATTTGTTAGGAACAACATAATGGTGAGTAAATAATGTCAAAGTTTTCATTTTTGTGTGAACTACTCCTTTAAGTTGTTTTTTGTTTGTTGTGGCTTTAGGTATTGTAATGAA
Organism: Botia almorhae; assembly: GCA_036877575.1. Taxonomy (NCBI): domain Eukaryota; kingdom Metazoa; phylum Chordata; class Actinopteri; order Cypriniformes; family Botiidae; genus Botia; species Botia almorhae. The sequence continues at coordinate 15,008 of JAZGTJ010000711.1, read as the reverse complement.
TTACTTCATACAGCAATTCGTTACAATGTCATGTGCTATGGAGGAGGGTCTGACATGGCACACCTGAATCAAAAGCTTCTTGGAACCAAAGTTTAAAGGCCTACACACGGTGAGCAGTTGTCACAGATTATCAAACTCTCATCCTGTGGCCCAAGGTTCTACCACAGAGGCTAAAAAGTCAGTGGTGGATGAGGGAGGTCGTATTCTGTATACTCACACTCAATACAGACAAAGAAAACACACCTGAACTGCTTCTAAATAAATGTCTTCCTCATGCCAATCAAAACACACATTATCATCTGGTCTTTAAAAACCTGTGAGATCTACCCACCAGACGCAGGCATGTGTACCAGATCCTAGCTGAGCAGCACCTGGCTACTCCACCTGTCTACTTAAATTCATTGTCCTACATTAAGTTTTCCCTGCTGATCTGCCTCTGACAGTGTTGTTAGACCCGGGCACACTACAGTGACCCCTCACTTGTGTGTGTGCGATTGAAATGAAGAAAGACAGGAGGAAACTTTGGGAAACCCTAGATATCCTAATCCCGGGATTACCAGCCAGCTCATCCACAAATCAGCAATAATGTGATCTAATCAGTCTTTTAGCAAGTGACTCAATAGATGGAGACACTAGTTCCATTTTCTCCAGTCCGGCTCCAACACAAGGGTCTGTCTGCATTGTGTTAGGTCTCCATTGCCACTCTATCTATCTCACACACACACACACACACACACACTCAAAACAACCTAGATATGAGCACCCACAGCTGTCTGCTTATTTTAGTCTGGATTTTGACAGCAGTATATCTCCACCCCCCCCAGATCCCTTGTAACAATCCCTGACGCCTTCACCAGAACAATAGCCAGCAGCTCACATAAACCTTTTAAACAGAAAACGTTCAGGATCAAGAATAGCCCCGCCATTCTGGCGCAAACCCTTGGCCGCCACACTGTAAAGCTTGGAGATGATGGAGTTAACAATGCCTTGAGTCAACATTGACTTAACTCCTAGATGCCTGATTTCCCAGAGTGGAGGCTCAATTCCAATTTATAAAACAGATAGTTCTGTCTCTGAATTCTGATTGGTTGAGCTGTGTTCAAAGCAGTTGTAAAAATAACCGACATAATGTACACCTGTGAGCGCACATCAGCTAAATTCTGAATGAATGTGCAAAATTTCTTTGTTGCCTGACAATTAACTGTTAAGAGTTGTTGGAAGAGTTTTCTTTTTATAATTCATAATACGTTACATTTTTTAATAAATAGTGAGCGTACCATATTTTCCACAAATGTTTAATTACTATATACATTAAGTGATCAAAATGAGCACATAATCATGTGGAATCTCTCCGTCTGTGTTATCCTCTCTTTACAATCTCAGCACACTATTACGTCTCTTATTATATTTAAAAATGAAATGCAAAATGCAAATGGGTGCATATAACCTACAATTAAGAGTCTCGGTTTCTCACTTACTGTGTCAAACTGTGTTAGACCACGGGAACGTTGACTATGGTAGTTAGGATGACAGATTGGAGTGGGAGGTGGATATGGGTTAATTTGGTCTCTGGCGGTGTCCCATACATTTTGCTATATAAAGTGTCTCTTGACAATGAGCTGCATTTCACACAGGCATGGTTTCAAAGACCCGGGATTGATGTAAACCTCTACATGGCTCACTCAGAGAAGCCAATGTAGACACAGCCAACACTTGTACACTTTAACAACTGAAAACACACACACACTATGAAATTTTGTAGTTAAAACATTTGGACTGCACTGGTTACACATTTACACTTGTACACTTAAACTGTATAAAGCCTTATATCATTATCCTGGATACCTGTTGATAATAATGTTAACCATAACTGACCACAAGAACATAAAATCAGTGTGACATGTTTTTGTTGTATTTTATACAATTATTTAGTCTGTAATAAATTCTGCTTACAGAAATGCACTATAACATATGAGGTCCTAGCTGTTTACAGCAATTCACTAGTTCTAAGTTATTTTGGCAATATGAGACAACAGTCAGTGCATGTGTGAGGAATTAACAGCTATGGTTTTGCTTTTGAAGCCACACTGGTTATGGATAAAGGGGTTATTTCCAGTGATAGGCACAGGTGGCACAGATTCAGAGAACCATAAAGAGGGAGAGCAAGCATTCACTGTGCCTTTCCAATATGTTTCTTTTTTTAAATATTACCTCTCTGTTTTCATTTTGTTTTATTAAATGTCTTTGCTATTTTCAGACTTACCCATTTGTATTTTCAGCTCTTATTTTATGTTTCTCAGTATATAATAACAAATCACTTTTCATTTTATTCCTCATCCTATTTCTTCTTTTCTCTCTCCCTTTGATTGGCTATCACCCTTTCCCGCTTAGAAACGTTTCTTTCTTGCAACAGCAGTCACAAAACATATTTTTTATTGGCAGATAAATTGCCAAGTTAAACGTTGTTGAAACGATTAAAGCAGGTAAATGCTGCTGCCATCTGTTGGACAACGGGAGCTCTGAATTAATAAAATCCATAACCATTTAAAAATGATAAAATATTGTAGTTTACCTTTCCAAAACTCTGTCACTGTTACAAAAGTGCCATAGGAACCACTAAAGCGCTATGGTTACAATTATTACTACTTTAAAATCATAAACAAATATTGAATTGATTCAGAATCAGTCCGAATTTATTCGTAGCAACAGACAGATAACTAAATTAATAGTGCTACTTTATTTTAACAAAAACTGAGTTTGATATCAACTATGTATAATACGCTGAAATATTTTGAACAGGACTCTTCATAGACAGACTATTATTTTGAAAAAGTGAACACACGTTTGACGCACTTGCTCGCACTAGTAGCAAACACGACCATATATTTGGTATCCCCACAGTGACTTACAGTTTATTGATTTGTTTGTCATTTCAAAAGTTTACATCTGAAATTATGGAGGAACAGATTACGAGAGAAGACGCCTTGACACGGGAGGGTTACAGACATGCATGTCATATTATGCTGTACGGAGACTGCCATGCCAAACTCTTTGGAAAAATACCAATAAAACATATAGTGCTGGTAAGGAAGCGTGACCTTATTGTCAGCTGCAAACCTTAGACAGGTGCACTGGTAAACGTGGCATGAAGTTAAAAATAAGGTATGCCAATAAATGTCCTGGCAACATAAACTTGAATCCGAGTATCCTTTCATTTAGATGCAGATGCGCTTTGATGGGTTGCTGGGTTTCCCCGGGGGGTGAGTTCATTCTTCTGGACGAACAAACAAAACATTAAAACATTAAATAATGATTCTGTAGTTATTTATAAAACTGTTGTGTATCTGCTACGCACACGCATACAGTGTGGAGTTTGTAATTAGTTTGTGTTCTGTAGATTGGTGAACCCCTCCAAAGAGACTTTGGAGGCGGGGCTAAGCAGAGAACTTCACGAGGAGGTGGGCGTGGCTTTACAGGTGGGAGTCGACAATTACATATCCTCCTGCCTCGCGCCGTCCTGCCCCCGGCTCATCACACACTTCTACGTCAAGAAAATGACGGAGTCAGAGCTGAGAGAGATAGAGAAAGCAGCTGTAGCTACGGCCACAGATCATGGTTTAGAGGTAGAACCATATGCTTTATGTGTTTTTATCACTTGCATGTGTACATACACACTTGACATACTATATGCCCTCTGATTGTCTTCTCCTCTAATGTCTCCAGGTTTTAGGTATGGTCAGAGTACCACTCTACTTTCTGAAGAATGGAGGTGGTCTTCCTTATTTCCTGTCTCATTCGTTCATCAGTAACTCCCGGGCCCAGCTGCTCTCTGCCCTGCAGCGCTGTGGACTTGTGTCCCAGGGGGATCTGGAGAGGGCTGTGAGACAGGCTGAGCAGATGAGACACACATACAGCACTGATCCGCACTGACATCAGTTTGCACAGCAGTGCTTTTTCAACCCCCAATGCCAGTAAGAGTTTCCCCTTGTTCTTACCTTGACCTGGTTAACTGGGCTTCATCTATTTATTATAATTTCTGTTCTGTTGGACAATGCTAGGGAAACATTAAAGCATAAATGACTTAAACATTGCTGTAATTTATCATTTATATAAAATGACAATTTAACCACGTATTAATTAGTATGCATTATATGTTGCTAATGCCAATGTCACCATTTAATGTTGTTGAAATGATAACGGAGCTATTTATGAGAGTTTGTCACTTGCAATACAATTAGTTTTTGTCATATGTCTGATAAATGGATACAGGTTGCACAAATAAATAGTTTATGAGGCTTGTCTGCATTTTTCCTGAATTTGCAGTACTGTGAATGGCCACAGGGATGCGCTGTCAGAATGAACAACTTGACAGTTTTCGAAAGCAAGTCTTGATCAACGGTTGTAGTTTAAAGCTGCAGGTGCTAAAAACGCGATACGTTTTCGTTTAAACAGACAAATCTTTACAGTCATTATATGTGTCATATATCAATTTAACAACATTGATTGAGCCAGTGTTGATGTGCCACGCCGGTTGCTTAAACAAACAAAACAATATTTTGATAGCACATAGTTTGTTATTTGTTAGATTGTGTTGCTTTGAGAGTGCTTTGTTCTGCAACAAGAGTTTTAACACTAGTTTAAAGAGTTTTAGCTTCCTCTTTCTTGTTTTAGAGAATTCACCAGAATTTATGACTTCCAGAATTTTCATTTCTCACTGTAATCAGAAACCGTATTCATCAGAAATCATTTCTATTGGGTTTTAAAATATGTCCAGGGTTTTCATCTACGTTACTGCATTTGACAGACACTATTATCCAAAGTGGTTTACAGTGAATTTTACATATGCATTTTGTTAGTATGTGTGTTTCCTAAGAATTGAACCCAAAACCTTTGCACTGCTAACACAATGCTATACCAATCCAGCTACAGGAACACTAACTATTCCAAACTATTATGTTTATATAGATTCAAGATTATGGCTCCTACTTCCAGTAAAAACAAATCTTAACACTTCAGCATACAAAGACATGCTAGAGAATTCTGTGCATCCCACTTTGTGGCAATATCAAGAATTTCTATAAAGAAATGATTCACTGGGTCTGCTGTGGAATAACTTGATTGGCCAGCACAAGCCTAGACACCTTTATTATAAATTGGAGCTGTAAGACAGACTCAACATCACTAACTGAACTCACTGATGCCAATGAGAGCAAATCCTCACAGCCCTTTTCCAAACCTTAGTAGAACGATCCTCTAGAAAAGTCACTGTTAGGGAAGATCTGCTGCTTATTAATACCTATGTTTTAAAATGAAATGATTAAAAAGTCCATTTGGGTGTGGTATGCTGGTATCCATCTTGTAACAGAACCTATGCAGATATGCCCAGCAGACCACACAGCAAGAGACAACAGCTTTGCTCATTTGCATAGCCGTGCAGTTTTAAGCATGTGAGCGCGTGAGTATGTGTTTCAAGCCACTGAGATGATGTAGGTCAAAGCTGTGAGGATTGGCTGACCAAGTGGAAGCTGAACTGCCCCTAGGGATGCTGGGATAGCAAGGGTTGATACAGGCGAGCGGCAAGCAGAGAACCAATGTAAAGGTGTTGCATTGGAGGTATAGCACCGTCAGTGTTAAATTGTGTTTGTGGTTGCAACATGTTGGGCCCCATAAATCACTCATACAACCTGTTATGCTCTAAGTCACATTGATCTCAAAATCACATGATGGGTTCCCCCCAGCCACCTTCAGAGTGGAGTCGGCTTTCCAAGCACTCATGGGTGGGGTGATGGTTCCCATAGATCATGTGATTGCCACAAGGGAATCGGAGCATGTGCAACAATCATTGTTGTTGCGGTTATTACATCCACTACTTTTTAATTCCTTAGTGACCAACTGCAATGTCTTCTTTTAATTGTTTATCCTTACTGTGCACACATACAGTTGTGTTATATGCACACGTGTGTTTTATATCGCCGCTGTTTTCACCGAATCTCTCTTTGGGGATCAATAACCATCAACCATGCTTTATCTGTGAGGACGCCGCTACTGTGTGGCTATGGATGTTGTGCTCAGCTGTGTGTATTTCTCTCTGGTTTCATGTGAAAATAAATTGTGTGTGCTTCACATTATATGATTTTTTGGTAGCCAAGGACTTAATTTCCCTGCGTTTGTCCTCACATCCTGAGGATTTCTGAGACCATGAGAAAGAGAGAACACAAACTTACCCTGAAAGAGGAAGGAAACACACACAGGAAAGATGGGGGAGGTGAAGGGGTTGAACTTGATTCTGCACCTTATAAAACTACAGGAAGAAATTTAAACCATGTAGTGTTCGCCATAAATATTAAAATGCAACATGTTAATCATGAGATATTCATTACAGATATTGTAATTTATTTTAATATGCAAATCTAAATTAAGCCCTCTTTAAAATGCATGTTGCAAATAAAGCGGTTTTGAATTATAATTTTAATGAAATTAATTAGTAAAGCACATTTATGTTTCCAAAACAAATCTAATTATTCTGGCACATTAAACTACAGGTCACCCCTTAAAAAAACGACCCACTCACAAACACTTGTACACACACAGTTTTCTTACCATCTGAAGGTGTTATATGGGCCTCATTTCCGGTGGTGTGTGAAAGCACTAGGCTTTTGCCATGCGCTGCTTATATTGTACTTAGAATAATAAATCCAATGGTACACATTATTACTTTGTACGTTGTAAACGTGACGTGCGGTGTTGCTGCTTTTACAATTCTGCGCAATATTGCAATAGTGTGTGACAGCGGCGACAGGTGCATTATACAGCTATTGATGTTGCGCTGTTTATATCACCCGCTATTAATATTGCTGCTTTAATCACTCGTGAATTGGCAGTATCAGTTTTAGAGCCCATCAACTGCAAGGGATGTATCGTTTAATAGATCCACCACTGTACAATAGTCAGCAGAGAACAGGCGGGGGGCTGGTAGTCCGCGAGCACAAAGCAAGGTCATAAGAGAAGCATTTCACGGCCAGAGAGAGAGAATATTAGGAATGTGAGTATGGGAGGAGTAAGGTCTAAGAGAACAAGACAGTATATTCATATCCATCCCTGTATTTATAGCAAGCCTGCGGGGAAAGGGGCGAGTGGGGGTGTGGTTTAGGTGATGACATTCTTTCTGATTGCCTGAAAGCAGCCGAGACAGACAGAGGGAGAGGGGTACTGTGTTTCAGCATGCGCGTGCAGTGTGTATGCGTGTGTGTGCACGAGAGGCTGTTTTCTAGCATGCGTGCATGTGTGCGCTTGTGTGTGCGCGCGTGAGGGAGACACGGCTCTGTTTTATTTGAACGCTCGCTTAGAACGAGGGTCATTGTGTATAATGTGTCAGAGAAGAAATCCCTGCGTCCGAGAGAGAAAGAGACAAAACTACGTAGCGTGAGGTGAGATTGGTCTTCTTTATTATGAACATAATTTCATTGTTTTCCTTAAACTCACAGCATGACCAGTTGTGTAATCTTGTTTAAAACATGACTGGTCACCCCCACCTCTTCACACACGCAGTGGACAATCACACACTGGCATGTTTGTGTGTGTGTGTGTGTGTGTGTGTGTGTGAGAGAGAGACATAGGAGATTTATTAGATGCATGCATTATCCCTTCAACGTCAATGAGTGCATGTTTGTGTTTGTTTGTGTGTGTGCATTTTTTGACAGATGCACTACATCCATGTATAGGCTACATGCTCTTGCTTACATGAGTTATTTGTCCATGGTGCGCATGAGTGGCACACACACACACACAGAGAAAACCACTAACAACTGAACACAGACTGGCAGCTTCCTCTTTCACTATGTTTTAGCATTGATTCTTATGACTTCAGTCTCCCACCTCATCACCTCCTGTATGTCTGTGATGTCTTATAATGCACCATCTGGTGCCCCCATTACTTTCATATTCTGCTCTGACGTCTAATTTTCTTTTTTTTATACATGCACTTCTTGGCGTTCATCCTGCTCATGTATCAGGTGATACCTTTTATGCAGTAGATTTTGGATCTCTTAATAATTATTTTTAACTTTTGTAACTTTTAATAAATGAATATGGTAGCTTTTGAAGCTCAGACATTTTATTAATTATTACTTGTTTTTTTTAGACATTGCAAGAAAATTAGATTCTAACAGAGAATGAAGAGTTGACATGCGTGACATTGCTAATGCTTACTAATGTTTGCACTGCTGTTTCCCAACAAAAATGATGTCACCGTTCGGAAGAAAATGTTATTAACGAACTGGCTTTTGTTAGGATATTACAAAAGACTAACAAGATATAAAGAAAACCTATAGAATGATAACAAATTAAAACAAATTAGTGCATAGCACATGGGGACATGGTAAAAAATGCCCACATGTTTTGTATTGATTGCAATATAAGACAACCAACTAAAATGATTTCATATATAGAAATTTAGTGTTTAATATTTTGTTGTCTATATTATGTTAACCAACATATATGACAGGGACATGAAATTTAACTGCATAGCAGGAGTGACCCTCCCTGCCCCATCTGGGGTGACCATGTGTTTGTGTGACTACTTGTGACAAATCACCCTAAATTGCACACTGCATGCAGAAAGGATTGGAAATGGAGAGCCTTCAGAGGCAAAACTAGACAGATAAAGGATGGAATAAACAGAAAGCTAGGAGCAAAGAGAGAAGGAATCTGTTCCCTTCACCCACAGAGCTCGTCACAATGTCAGACTTCAGGGGATGTGCAGGAAACACTCAAGCTGCTTAATATGGGATTAGGGTGTGTGTCGGTCTGTGTGTGTTCTGATGTACACGCTCTGAAAGGGACAGAGAGTGCAGTAAAGTGAATCGTGATTGTCAGATAAGCAGCCTCATCTCAGCATGACCTCAACTCAGTTCCCACATTTACTGGTCTGAGCTGCCACTCAGACCTCACTCTCTGCATTGCAAATGTTTATCCCATTTCAGTCATCAGAACAAGCTGTTAATATATTATAATTAGTCTTCTATTCATACTTCAATATTACTTCTATTCTATTCATTGTACCTGTTGTGTGATGAATATGTTCAAAAAGGCTCTGTTTGTTGTGGGTTTTTAAAGAAATCCTGTTTATATTTTCTCTGTCGAAGTATAAAGACGTTGTTTGGGGTTTGTGGACAGTTTTCATTATTTTTAAATAGGTCCTGTTAGCAGCTAGCAAATCAGAAAAACAAAATGGCTACTGTATTTAATATGTGTGATGTGCAGAATATGTTTTTTTTTGTCTGCCATTACCTATAGCTGTCTATAGCTGTCATTACCTACAGATTCTGTCTGGCTGACAGTTTAATAGATGGACGGAAAATCAGTTTGAAACCATCTTGTAGTCATCATTCATTCATTGAAGTGAAAGCTAGATTTGTGAATATTTGTAATAGTTTTATTTTATTGTTTCTGTTCTATAGTAATTTTGTTCTGTAAAATTGCATCTACAGAAGTCCACTTAAATGAATGCATATTGTAAATCATTACTGTCAACTCAGCCCAGTTTATTGGTGCTGTGTGGATTTATTAGTTTGTTGTTGATTATTAACACCTATAATGGCCGTGGATGGGCACACACATCCCAGGCCTCTGTAATGAGATAATACAAGCTTGAAGGGCCTGTGTGTGTTGTGGATGTGGTGTGAGAAGAGTAATGCATTAGCAATGATCACATCACATGGTGTTTTTGTGCTGTTGTGCGGTAGTTAGTGATAGGATTGCTGTTGTAGTTTAAAATGTTGTGATTAGTCAGGCTGTACAGTAATCTGTTGTTGCCAGTGTTGAATGTTTTGGGTATGAAATGGTTTTCAAAGTCAAATTGAGTTCTGTATTATTGCGTATTTCTATGTAAGACTGCATGTCTAACAGAAAACGCAGGGCGGGACTTGAGTTAATTTGTTGAAAATTGACAAACACAACACTAATTGATGTGTTGAAAGTTATTTTAGAAATGGCCAATTATTGCATTTTATTGTATATGGAATAATGTGCACCATATTCCCAATGAGACCAAAAATATGCATAAAAACTAAATAGGGTTCATTCTGATTCTGAAGTAATACATTGGCATTCTTGCAGAAAATAGCCATGTGGACATTCTAAAGGTAGTATTCCATAGATTTCTTTAGTGCTTTTATGCTATTTTGTAACGTTTAACCTTTAATACTTGTGGTTTTGGGTGTGTTGTGGTAGAATCACAGTATTTCACTGAGGTAGAACAGCAGAGGTTTCAGCAGTGGTGGCTTTAAGCGTGTGTGTGTGTGTGTGTGTGTGTGTGTGTGTGTGAGGAGGTCCTGTGGTCTTCTGCTTGGGGAGATAAAAGCAGAGCTCAGCCTCTTCCCAGCTTCCACCGGGAGCGTAAAACAGGATTGATCCCATGGATCTTCAATTCCCCTTGGTTTATTTAACTCAATACAGCAGGCAGATCAAGTTTAAACAAGCACATACACTCAGTCAGGACACTGGACCTCTAGTCAGTAGACTGGGCTCTCACACAAGCATACTATGTGTAATATTAGAAGTGTATATATATACTGTATATATTATATATAGTATTCATATGCGGATTTGTAAATTCTAAATGCATTATGTATTTTTATAGAAATGCAGTCTTGCAATTTTTCCTGATGAAAAGATTGTATTATTTAAAAGGCTTTCTTACAAAATGGAGAAACTACTGCCAAGAGTATAAAAGCATTGACATACAGCTGTGCTGGCATACACCAAATGCAATATAATTCAACCCTGTTGTAAGCTTGTGAATCAATAATAGCGTTATCATAATGAAGTCTCAGCTGTGTTCTGATTGGCTGGCTGAGGCTTTTGACCTCACAAACAAGAGAGCAGCAGTCTATCATGACCACTCAATGGCTCTGAGTGCAAGATGTGCTTTTTATGTGTTAGGAGTAATGCAGATAAAAATACAGTTGTATAGTCAACTTGGCCTAATAATAAAAACCTGTACTGTTAATCAAGATGTGTATTAGTACCAATTCATTATTAATTATTATTTGGTCATGAAAAGCATTTCTCTGATTTCGGGTAAACCACAGATTGACCTAATTTCAGGTAGTAACATCGTAATGTGTTACATTTGTTTGCATAGTTTGTTTTTTTAATATCGTTTCTATTAGTAAAATTAATGGGCTAGAGATGTTTTTTTTGTATTGTTATCAACAAATTGACAAAACAATATGCTGAATGTAATGTTTTAGTTCTGCACACTAATGATGGTCAAATAAATGAGACATAAACTGCTTTTCCACTGCAGCATCCAGAGTCACTCAGTGCGATTCATTTACATTCATATTCACACACATGCAAACCTTCATAAAAACATCACCAACACACGGTAAATGTTCATGCACACATTTACCTGTAATTTATGTAACTGCTGTGTGTACATGGATGCAGATTAACTCACAATGTGCAAAACTGAGTGTGCACACCTGAGGCTGTCTGACTGCATCCTCCTCTTAATTCAGAAGACATCATGCCACATCGTGTGCTTCCCTAGATTCTTGCAGCATGCTAGAGCAGCACTCCTCTGAAAACAGAGAGCCATGATGAGTCAGTTCCCTCCACACTCTCATAAGACCAATGGCCATTACTGATGCAACTCATATTATCTTCAGAAAGCATCCCACAACATACAGTCTCACACTTTTGTAATAACAAAAAACTCAAGTTCTGTAAAGCTTGTTTTAAATGCTGTAACTTAAAGTTTTATCCTTCTGTCCAGTCGTCTGCAAACCCAGTCATAGGCAACATGTTTGGCACTGACCAAGCTAACAGGAAACATTCTCAGAACATTGGCTAACGTTCTTTCTGAGTTCTTTAGGTTATCAAAACAGTTTCTGCAGTAACGTTAGTAGAACTTTTTTTAAACATTATATATTTCTTTAAAATTTTTATTCTTCAGTTATTAGTGGAATGTTTTAAAAACATAAAATTAAAAAAGTTTGGAAACGTTCTTATAACCATGCAATAATGATAATACTTAAAAATAACAAAAAATATATAATTTTAACGTTGTTTCTTAATGGAAATGTTAGAGGAACGTTTTTACAACCTAAAATTGTTAGCTGGTGTGTGCTTTGCAGTCAAATAAGTGTTACTAGTCAAATGAGATTAGAACTCACAGTCTCTTAAGTGCTTAAGGCAAGAACTATTCCTCTGAGCTGCATTAGCTCATAATGGCCTGAGCATCTCTAAGACTAAAATCCTAGAATCACTCGTGATTGACAGGATGTCTTCATGTGAGAATCTTTGAGTCACTCACCAGAGATGACAAACAGGATGTGGGCAGGTGCGCTTGGTTCAGTTAACCGTTTTTTTTCATCTGGAAGTTTCCCTAACACATTATGAATGTAACAGTTTTTCCTTATTGTCTGTCTCTTACTGTCTCTCTCTCTTGTCTTGTATTTACTGCATATTTCATTTATCTGTGACTCTTCAATATTTTTCATTGTCACACTTCTTACACAAATCGTTGTTCTGTGTCTCTCTTCTTCAGGCAAGGACAATCACAGATACTCTCTCAGGAAACATCAGTAGACAGTATTCAGGCCCAAAAGCTCCTATACTCTTTGCTTTAAAAAAAGAACTTTTTAAATGCACACGCACAGTATTAAAAAACTGCTTTGGTTGAATCACTCTCTGTGTCCGCACACACATGCAGACAGAGACTTCGCTGTTCTGTAGGTTTAGATTGAAAGGTGTTTCTCTTAAGGTGTCCGGTATGTACTCCTGGCTGAACATGTCAAGTCTTTCTGCAATATAATGGGAATATAGCAAATTTTGCAAAAACACAAACACACACATTAGAACAGGAGATCAAAAAGTTTATTCTTGAAGAGGACAGAACCTCTGGGTCTGAAAGAATCAAAAGGAGCGTTACACCAGCGAAAGACACCATGACATCACATGGCAAACTGAGAAGGGAGAAAGGGAGCCTGGCGGAGTATGAGACACAAATTAAAGGTAAAAGGAATAGGAAGTAACTTCATCTTATGCTCTCTGTTCCTCTCTCTTTTTATCTCTCCCTTCCCCTTTCTCTCTCTCACACTCTCCACCAGGCTACTGTACTTCCCTACATTTAAAGTAAAAGTTCAGACCAAAGGAAAAAAAATTCTGTCGTAATTTACTTGTTTCGTTCTGTCTTTCAAAACCTGTATGACTTTAAAGTTAAATAGAACAGAATGTCCAAACTGCTTTATGCAATGAAACTGAATGTGGACTTTGGCAGTCAGCTATTAATATGACCCTTCAGCTGATACAGTATAGCAGCTTTTTTATACAATAAATGTTAGTAGTGACCGTAGTGTAGTAAAGGAAATGTTTCTTTTTAACAGACTATTATATTAATGCTCCTTCTCTGTGTTTGTCCTACTTGTGGATGTTTATATGTGGGTGGGCATATAATTTGCACAGTGAGGATATATTTATAGCCAGTATTAGGGATGCTGTTTTTGCTCATCCATTCAGCTCCCAGCCTTAGGCCAGGTACACTAGTGCAGGGGGACACAAAGTTACCAGTTCACACTCTTTCTATGCTGAAGTCCATTCATTCAAACACTATCTATATGTTATCTGTTTCCTTCTGTCTTTTCTCAGAGGTTCGTGGTCAGCTGTCAGAGCAGCTAAAAATCCTGGATGCGCAGCTGGAAGTGAAGACTCAGCAGTTGCAGGATTTGAGTGAGTACCTGCGCAGACGGGGTGAAATTGAGGCGGAGTACGCCCGCTCTTTGGAGAAACTCAGTGAGAAGTTCACCGTCAAGACCAAGAGGTAGCCACCACTTTAAGAAAAATGAGCCATGGCCCATGTATCACCCAGCTAACAAGAAACATTCTCAGAATGTTGGCTAATGTTCTCTAAAAGTTCTTTCTCTAAAAAGTGATCAAAAACGCTCTTGCAGTAAAATTAATGGAACGATTTTAATGTAACATATATAAACAAATGTAATTCTTAAGTTGTTGGGACATTTTAAAAACGTTATAAAAAATGTTATAACCTTTTTTATAAATGTTTTTTAAACTTTTTGTAACCAAACAATTTTTTAGTCATTGTTAAAAAACTAGAAGTTTTGAACATTCCTAGAGCTTTCAAGCTAACATTTTTAATGTTTCTGTTGCTTATTAGAAACATGTTAGGGTAACGTTTTTACAACCTAAAATTGTTAGCTGGGCAGACACGTTGAGCTTTGGTTCCCAAGCAGGAGACACAGGTTTAATTCTGGCTAAATGAAAGAAATGGTGTTTAGGAAGGAGCAGTTGGACCTGTCAGTGGCTCAGTGCTGGTCAGTTCTTTTGACCCAGACCAGACAGGAGAGCCGAGATCACAGCTCACTGAGTGAGCTCTGTAGCAACACCCTCACAACAAGACTCTCACACTGCATCGAAGACACACACCGTCTGGCAAAGCGGGTACTTCCACCCCCACACCCCCTTTTCTCTTCCTCTCTTATTTACTGACTTAACATACTCCCCCACAAAACATCACCATCTTCCTAATTTCACTGAGTGTTTACTCTCTGTGTTTCAGAGCAAAGAGGTGGGGCTACAAATGCAAGATGAGCTCCTGAAAGTCACCACAGAGCTGCAGACGGTGAGTTGAAGGCTAAATTTACACAGAGGAAAATGCTCTTAGCTGAGTCTAATTACATCACTTCTCTACAACCAGGCACAACATTAATACACTATACAAAAATGATGCACATATCTGCTCATATGTTCACACTTGCATCATGGACTAACTGTAACTGTAACTGTGTGTGTCTTTCTGTGGTGACATGTCTCATTGCATTTTGGCACGTCCTGTACCACAAAAGGCTCCCATGCCCTCTGGAGTTTTGTACTGACAAACACTGCTCACATTTTCCCCAGAAAATGTACAAATGCAGTTTCTAGCTGTGCCCAGGTCAGAGCTGCATAATCAAGCACAGTGACCCTGGCTGACAGCAGCTGTGTGT